>BQKN01017965.1:0-10072 GCA_022839385.1 Asparagus kiusianus | reverse complement strand
TGTCAAGGAATCACTCCAGGAACTGAAATCTCTGCTCCCTCTGCTCTAGAATGCTCTAACAAATGCTCGATCTTCGTCAGAAGTGACCCTAGGGGGGTATTTATAGCCTCAGGGGTCTGTAACTGTAAAAACTCAACGAAACAGCAAATCAGTACGGCGAGACAGTGTTTACTGTCTCGCTGGTCGAGACAGTGTTTGCTGTCTCGCCCAGCGAGACAGTTAATTTACTGTCTCGCCAAGCGAGACAGTAAAATACTGTCGCGCAAGACGAATATTCCTGGCAGTTTTCGCTGTAACTGCCTTCTCACGTTTCAAACTCTGTTATTTTAGCAGTTATTCACGTGATTTTCGCCCACGTTGTTTCCCACGTCCCCTGGCAGTTAATGGACACGTGTAGGGCAGTTATTGAGGTGGTTATTGACTATTTCAACACTGTCTCGCTGGTGAGACAGCAAATATTGTCTCGCTGGCGAGACAGCAAACACTGTCTCGCTGGCGAGACAGCAAACACTGTCTCGCTGGCGAGACAGCAAACACTGTCTCGCTGGCGAGACAGTTCATATCTGTCAGTTTTGGGTGATTTTCTCAGTTTTGAGTGATTTTCTATGTTTGGATATCTATTGGCATTTTTTGACGCCTACAGATACCCCATCCAAAGTATTCCAGACGTATTCTTTTATAGAAGAGTTTGGGATGCTTTGGATAAGATAGGTTTTACTTACGATCCCTTCAATGCTTACTTGAGTAGATCGTGTAGCAGGACTTGCAAATGGCTTCAACCCTTGATCTCCTCTGTCTTTAGTATATTCAGTTCTTTGTAGAATAACTAATGTTCTTCCGGCGTCGTGTTTATCGCTTGACCGTTGTCGAGATCTTGAATCGAAGCGGGTATTTGTTCTTGTAGGCTCAGCTTTTGTCATTGAATTGACACATTCACTGAGAGCTCAACAGGTTATCCTTAAGAATATTCAGATTAATATTCTCCAGGAACTTCCTATTGGGTGTGTGAAACAGTTTAGACTCGTGTGCCCATTGGAGTATCCATCCGTATCACATTTGGCTTTTGACTAAGAGAATATCTGCCGTCTCATGCCGCGAGACAGTGTTTATTGTCTCACTGTGGGAAACAGTGTTTTCTGGCTCACGACGTGAGACAGCTCCCCAGTATTTGCTGTCTCGCACGGCGAGACAGTATTTGCTGTCTTGCACGGCGAGACAGTGTTTACTGTCTCGCTCGGCGAGACAGTGTTTGCTGCCTCGCTCGGCGAGACAGTATTTGCTGTCTCGCTCAGCGAGACAGGGGGTATAAAATCGGGGACTTAGGGTTTTTTTACGATTTCTGGGTGATTTTCTTGGGCGATTTTCGGCGATTCCTTGGACGATTTTCCAGTGATTCTCGACCAGTTTTCTTCTCCCTCTTCTACTCTTCATTCCTGATTTGTGTGGTGTCTCGTTTGGTGGAGATTCAACTCAGATTTCAAAGGTCTGTTCGCCTCTTCTCTTTCAAATCTTGATTTTCCTTATCCGTGACCTTGCATGCACTATTTCTGCGGTATTTCGTGATATTTTGTTCAATTTCACGTTCAAAACCCTAACTTTCCTCTTGGGTTTCAATGTAGCTCGTGTATTCGTCATGTCGCCGCGTAGTCCCAGAATTTCCCGGAGCCGTCCGACTGTTCAGAGCCCTGAGGAGGCTACTCCTGTTGCCGCTTCACATGGGGGTATGCTTCTCATCCCTTTTACAAATTTAAATGTAGTATTCAATCCATTTCATATATATGCACCTGTATTTGTATGCAGATCCTCGTTTGTATCCTTTGAGATACATTCGAGAAGAGACAGCATCC
This sequence comes from Asparagus kiusianus, assembly GCA_022839385.1. Classification (NCBI taxonomy): domain Eukaryota; kingdom Viridiplantae; phylum Streptophyta; class Magnoliopsida; order Asparagales; family Asparagaceae; genus Asparagus; species Asparagus kiusianus. The sequence goes on along the minus strand of BQKN01017965.1, from coordinate 8,225 downwards.
TCCTTTGAGGGGATCGATGCTTAAAAGTGTTTGTTTTGCTTGGACAAAACACACTTCAGAACATGCAAGGGCGATTTTATATCATCCCACATGTGTTGAAAGGTTTTGGTATGCCGTTATAATGCCCGTGCATAGTAACGCATATCTCCTTTATACATGTGTTAGATAAAAAATCGTCACACCTGTTACGAAATAGCGATTATATCTTATAAAGTAAGATATACTGCTTTTTCTATAATTTTAGGAATATTCTCACACCATTTATGTGTATGTTTTCTTTATCAGTCCAATTTCCTTCCACTGCTATTCCTGCTGATGCGGTTACGGGTCGGAGTAACATTACTCATTCTCTTTATGAGGGATTACCATTAATAGAGTCTGTTCCCCAGTTTAAGTCAGATTATAGTGAAGGAGCTAGAGAATTGATTCAACGAGGTAGTTGCCGTATTCTGTGACGGATAATCACAGACACTCCTCTGATTTCAGAACGAGATGACAACAAATGCATAAGGAAGCCGGATTTCTTGTTTGGTGACTCTATAAAGGATCCGAAGGTCGCATTCTGCAAGCCCGCACAATGGTTACATCAAGACGGGTCATCATTCTTATACTTGCCCTGGATTCCTCGGGAATATTCGCTATTAGAGTTCAGGAATTTATCTATTAACCGCGAAATGTTATGGAGATTGACCGAAAACCACGAACGCATTCATTGTGGTTTTATCGGGAAAGAAGCCACCCCAGGTTCAAGTGAGAGAGCTTCTATACGAGGGCTTCATCCAGGTGTTTTAGGACAAGATAATATACCTCACAATGAAACGACAGCACAAGCCAATATAGTGAAGAACCGGTTAGCGGCAGCGGGAAGAGTATTACCCAGAGAGACTTTTAGATGTTATGGGTGGGTCCATTACTTTGGAGACAAGTAGTGGTGGACCAGAATGACTCGCTATGTTTTGGAATGTTGGGGGCGAGAGTTAAAAGAACTGGGGTTGGCAGTCCCGATCCGTGCTACTATGAGTGGTCTGCAGATTAGTGTAGGTCATTTCCTTTGTCTGTTTGAGATCTACAACCCGGACACTAATACATTCTTTACCAAAAATGGGGAGCTCGGACTACCACTGCATGAAATGATGCAGGTGTCTGGTTTGTCGATGGGAGATGTCCCCTATCAAGAGTTCTTCCCGACCACAAGTCAACTGGACAAGATGAAGGATCGGTCAGTTGTAACTCATGACGTTTTATGGGAATTGACTTGCCACTATCACATAGCTATGGCCGAGATGGAGCCCAAAGCAAGGAAGAAGTCTCCCCAAATCAGCTTGAAACAATTCGCTGATTATCTGTTCAAGAATCTGGAAGACCGTTCGGGAGATGTATGCGGATTATCTCCTATGAGCCCAAGTGAAATCAATCGGCTATTAGAGAAAACAAACGCCCAGACTTACACCTCTCATTCAGAAGATGGATTTCCGCATGGGACCAAATTCCGTTCTTATCTGTGGCAAGCCGGTGTTCCGATTAGCTCTACTGCTCTGCTGGCTGGTTTCCTGGCTTTGTGGCTAAAGAGGTGTGTAGTTCCCCACCAATCCTTTGATGTGATGCCAATGGAAGTATTGTATCCAGCCGTCCAGTTAGCTACAGGTCGCAAATTATCCTTGCTTCCCGCTATGGTGGCTGCCATTCACAGTGGATTACGGCAGTTAATCACTGTGTTTACTCAAGAGAAAAAGAAACCTTCCTTCAGTCTATCAGTTCCGAAGCTGGAGTTGCCCTATACTTATTTAATGGCCTGGTTAGTCCTTCACCGGCCAGATTTAATGGAGGCTTCTAAGACGGTAGATCCCAGCCTTCCTTTGTTGCAGACTCTTGAGGCTTACAAATGGATCAAACATCGAGAGCCGGACATAACAAGGCAGTTCAAAATTCACAAGTGTTGGGAATTCTTCCCCTGCTTCCCTCGGTTCTCCGGTACCTACAACACAACTTTGTTGGATGCTGAAGATCCAAGGCAGAATCGCACCATCTTGGATGTCGGGTGCTTTAGATGGTTAATGAATATCCGACCTGGTTATTTATTGTTCCGGGTAAGAGACGTTTGTCTCATCGAACCTTATCTTCCATGTCGATTTGCTCGTCAATTCGGCTACGACCAGATATACGTCGGCAACCCGAACCGTCACCTTAACTTTCGAGGAGGACTTATTGATGGAGCGAGAGCCTGGTTTTGGAGTATTGCTGGCTGCACGAATGCCGAGTTTGATCTTCCTTTGGAAGCACCACCTCTACGGATGACTTTTCTATTTTGCAAGTGGTTGCTCGCTACCAACACCGTCACCCGGTACGGGGGAAGGTCGGAGCCGGAAGAAGAGACAGCCCCGCGACGCTCAATTAGAGCGACACGTAAAGTTATGACTTACCTCAAAAGAAAGAGGTTGCGGGATCATCAAGAAAGGGAAAAGAACCGGCTCGCTCAGTTGGTAGTGAAGAAGAATTTGACTCCAAGGAAACGGAGACTTCTGATGAGGTGGGCAAGACCGATTCGAGTTCTGATGAAGCACCAAATCTCCCTGATTCTTTCTTCGAGAGGGGACTTGTGCGCCCGTCTGCTGCGTCTGCTCAACCACCAGATGCTCCGAAAAAAAGGAAAGAAAGAGTCGTTATGACTTATCCGAACAAGATGACGGTGGAAGTCCTCAGCGGGGATGAAGAGGATGAAGAGGATGAAGTGCCTCTTGCTCGTCGACAAAGATCACGACCTTCCACTCAAGCTCAAACCCAAGCTTCTCCCAGAGCTGAATTACGTACTAAACATCGCCATGAAGGGTCTGGAGTCAGGGATGAAGCGCGTCCATCAAAAAGACAGAAGAAATCCGCCTCCAAGCCACGTGTTCATCTTCCGGCTGTAGAGGAGACGTCTGATCCCAGTGCTTCTTCAGATGAGCAAGGTAACTATTTGTCTTTATCACTTTTACATTTCTTAACGCTCAAACTTATTTCATGTTCAACTTCTGTAGGGAGTCGAGAAGAAGGAGAACTGCCTCATGATGCTGCTTCTCCTGGCGGTCTAGAGACTGAAGGACCCAGTTTCGTCCAACAGATGCAAGACGCTTTGAGGGATGAAATAGTTGGTGTTCCACCGACTTCAGACATCAATTTACCGGCTCAAGACTCAGGTATTGATCTCTCCCCACTCGGCAGGGAATTCCGAGAAATGAATGAGTCGCGACATGTGCCTCTTCTAACGACTTGTGCACTTTGTATTCTTTTAGTTAAACTAAAAGAAGTGGGTGCCAGCGGCGAGGCTTCTGAATCCATCCCCGTCAACGAAGGTAAAGTTAATCTTCGCCTCGGACAACCTCATTTATATTCATATATTCTTTATAAATCAATGCATCCTGTAGGTTTCATAATGGATACGCTACCCGAAGGAGAGACTACCCATATCCCTCAAGTCGACGATTTTACTGATTTCGACTTTAATATGGACATCTCCGAAGACGACCATCAGCGAATCTCCGATTTATTGTCGGAGAAAGCCAGTGATGCAGCCACAGAGTTAACAATTGAAGCTGGTTTAACAGAAGCAGGACCTTCTGAGAGTAAGACTTCTATTCTGCAAACTCCTCATCATATATTTTCTTACTTGACTAATCGTGTAAATGTTCGAATTATAGGACCAGTCACTGAAACTGATACAACTATAATCGCTGGAGCTCACGATCAACTTGGGGGGTGGTGATCCTGAATCCCAACCTACTACTCCTGCAGATCCCATGATGATAGAGGTCAGCGTCACCCCCCAAATCAGTCCAGTTGCCACAAAAGCGAGACCAACTGAAGAAGTTGGTACATCGGCTGATGTTACAGCTGGAATTGGTGAGTTTTTACCCCTCATTCGTGTCAAATTTCTGTTTAACACTCCATTATGCTCATTGTGATCTTTTTGTTTGTAGGATCTTCTCCTGAGAAACCTCTCAACTTAAGCCCAAAACTTTCTGAGGTCAAAATTACAGAATCTTCCGACGTAGCTGGTGCATCAAAAGCTGCTATCCTTGAACCAGCTTCGACTACTCAGGAGACCGGACTACCCCCAGTGGACACGCAGGGTCATGTTGAAGGTTCTTCCGTTAAACTTGGTATACTTCAAATCGCTGTCTTGTGTACACGTATATATCTTGTACTGACCTATTTGCCCTTGTCGCAGCTTCTTCTATCTCATTATCAGCCCGCATTCAAGAGTTATTGGCTGACGAGGATCCTGAAAAAGCCGCCATTTGCTCTGATCTTCTTGGTTTCGTCCATTTTTGGAACTCTATGGTCGATCGCATTATTTCAAAAGGCTCACATTTTGAGATTTTTAAGAAACCGTTTGATCGTTATATGTCGGGCATCCGAGATGAAGGATATAACGACTTGGCCGATTCGATCAACGTTTATTTAGTCGAGCTGGAGCAACATGTTGAACTCCTGAAGGATCTTCGCATTAAAGGCGTACCCTCCTACATCGCTTCTCATATGGACTTCAAGTTGCAAGCATGGCGCGATTCCCAAAATTCTGCTAACTCCGAACTCCAAAAGCTAAGAGCTCACAGTCATCGGCTCAGGGTGCATGTCGTCAAGAGAATACAAGTTAAGGTCGATCTACAGCGGGATTTAGAGTCGAACCAAGCCGAGATAAACCGCCTGGAAGAACAACTTGCAAACGCCAAAGAAGCTCGTGTAGTTTTGGAATCTGAGTTGACGAAGACAGCTCAAATTGAAGAAAACTTGCTTCAACAATTGGATATCCAGGATAAGAGGCTTGCTGAGAAGGAACAAGAGGTCGTCGAACTTCAGAGTGTTGACGAAGAAGCCTTCAAAGTTAAACTGACCGCTGAGCTTGAACAAGCCTACGCGATAGAGCTTTCAAAACTAGAAAATCAAATTCGTCAGCATAAATTTTTGTAATTGAAGAACATGTATACTTTTTTTTTGTTTGACCATTTTCGATCAATATAATGAACTCTTTTGCTCATTGAGATTTTATTATGATTACTCATTCTTGTTTAGAATAAATAATCATAATACTTATAGGATTTTTGGCAAATCCTCAGCCATCAACGGATTTGATATGCCTTTACCGATACCGTTTGAATCGGGCTAGTATGTGAATTATTTAAGTCCGTTTCACATATAACGTTGGGCTAAAAGACTTAAACTCTTTTAGACTTTAAGCTACAGCATTGAATGTGTAGGCTACATGTGTTAGATGTAGACTTATCTCTAATAAGGGATAGAGATAACATCCCCATGTGTGAATGACATGGATTTTCAAGTATAGATAGGTCACGTTCTCTATGTATGAAAACGAACCTAAGTTTGTGAAGAAAGAACTTGGATATTCCAGTTCAGAGTCTCTTGTTTGTTGGTAGAGAAAAACCCAGAATTAGAAAGGGATAATTTCATATTCCATTTCCTTGTCTCTTGTTTGTTGGTAGAGATAAACCCAGAATTGGAGAGAAATAATTTTATATTCCGTCTCCTGGTCTCTTGTTTGTTGGTAGAGATAAACCCAGAATTGGAGAGGAATAATTTTATATTCCGTCTCCTGGTCTCTTGTTTGTTGGTAGAGATAAACCCAGAATTGAAAAGGAATAATTTTATATTCCAGAATTGGACAGCGGTTCCCGACCCTCTTCCTCTGCCTCGAGGATTGAAATTCTGTTTCTGATTTTGATTGTTAGCTGGTGGCTGACCTCTCTCTAAGTTCCTTCTCTTGAGAAATCGTTCAGCTTGTTCACCTCTAACCTTCAATTCTTTCCAAGTTTTAGAGGGTACGACTCCCATAACCTCTAATACATCCAAAGACAGATTATTATGACATGTTTGTAGGATGAATTCTTCGGTGAGTGGATCTCTGCAGTTCACTGCCTTGTTCCGAAATCGTTTGACAAACGTATCAACCAACTCCCCATTCTTCTGCTTCTCATCCAACAACGTGCCAATGGAGACCTCCGTATCGTCATCAAAGAAATTGGTGAGGAACAATTCTTCCATATCTCCCCAGCTAGTGATGCTTCCGGGTTTCAGGCGTTGGTACCAATCGAAGGCAGGCCCACGTAGGGTTCCTACGAATGACCGAACCATCAGGGCTTCATTTCCTGATATCGCACCGAGATGTGACTTAAAATAAATTAAGTGCTGAGTTGGTGAACCCCTGCCATCAAAAGGAGTAAAGTTAATCAAATTAAATTTCTGGGGATAAGGAATCAGGTCCCACTCCCTCGGGTACGGGTATGGAATGCCCGTTTTCTTCACTTCTTGAGCCGTCATCAGAGCGTTGACTTTGCTCTTGAGATCATGCATCTTCTTGTCCTCTTCATCACTCTTCTTCAAGTATATCTGTTGAGTGGATGACTTGGTCGGTTCGCTTCCGGAATTATCTTTATCTGGAGGAGGATCGTCAAAGATAGTATCATTCTCTTCATTGCGCTGGCTAGATTCTGCTCTTTGGCTTGATTCCGGTTGGTGTCGCTGAACCTGCAAATCTCACATTTGCTGCATAGTCAACTCCATCTCGGTCTTGAACTCAGCTCTGATCTCTTCACGTTGCTTGGCCAACGCTTCTTGTAGTATCTGAGCTAATTGGTCTGGTGTGATGGCGAATGATTCTCTCGCTTGCCCCACACTGGACGCGGTATCGTCTGAAGCGATAGCGGAACAAGTATCTGACAACTCTTCTTCTGACGATAAACCTTCGTGCATTCTCTTATAGTCTCGACGTCGATTGGCTCTCCGTCGTAACCGCTCCATTCTTTGAGAAAGACCCCGCTCAACTCTCCATTCTGAAGAGAAATCAGGGTCAGGATTGACTAGGTGCTGTTTTCCTCTGCCGGTCATATTGATGGTGACATCAGGGAACTCATCTTGCCGCCTTGCAGGCTTCCTCTGGTCGAAACGTCTTACTTTAGATTTTGACGCTTCGGTCAAAATTCTCTGAAATACGGAAACTCGTTTTGCTTTAGCTTGCGAGCAACCGCATTCCGTCAACACTGCCTTGATGAGCCTCTCGCATGCGCAATGCGATTCATCTTCTCGGACAATCCTTTTTCTCGAGTTATTGTTCTGATAGTACAGCTCCTCACTACCGTGATTTGAGCAACCTATCTTTGGTTTATGAGCCTTGTTAACATGCACAGGATGACTAGTCGTCGCTTCTGGGCGATCCAAGGCTAAATTTTTAAATACACCCCCTTGCGGGTGTGGAGTCTTCACGGGTCCTAAGCGAGAATGAATCGGTATTCTCTCGTCTTGGACTTGGGGAATTCTGATAGGAGGGTATTTACGACCCCCTGCATAAGAAACCACCAAGGGTTTATTTGCTGCACTTGGGTTTTCTCTGATTGGTTTTTTGCCTCGATCGTCGACCGAGAGACCAAGGCGATCTGCCATGGTGACCTTAAACTTAGATAAATCTGGGCTAACCCAGGACTTTAATGGTGATGCAGTAGACGGGCCCGGAACTGATGCTTGCGGCGTCTTCGGCATCCAAACTTTACGGCTTTTTGGTGGCTTTTCAGACAACACCTCCTTCTTGATTCTTTGAGCTTGTTGGCGAAGAGCACGAGCGCGGGCGGCCTTCTCCTTACGCCTTTGTATCCGTTCCTTCAGGGTTGAACGAGCCCTTTTGACGAGGGTCCATTCCTCCGTCGTAAGCTTTGCAGAAATATGATTATTTTGCCGCTGAGGCAACTGAATCATTTTCTGTTTTCTCGACTCTAGGTCCACATAGTAGTGGACCCCGTCGGTTTGTTGCATGGCCTTGGCCAATTATCGAGCACGGCGCTGGCGTTGTCTCTGACGAGCCCTCTTAGTCAGCACCGGTGAGCAATTCATTGACTCCTTAACTGGTATGGAGTCGCTTAGAGCAGAAACGTTGCGGACAGTTTCCTTAGCAACGGTTGGGTAAGAATCTTCACCTGCAGCTTTCATTGGCACTGCAGACTTGAAAGTTTTCCTGGGAGAGGAAGTCTTCTTGCACTTGCGCGGGGAGGACGATTTTGAAGGTGAGGATGATAAGTATTCCTCGAATTTCGCCTGATCGAATTCGTATTCGATCTCCTCGCTGACGACGATCTTTATCGGCTGCGACACGGCGGCTTCGGCAGCGAAGCCGCTGGCTCCCACTGTGGTCGCCAGTTTGTTTTTAGCAAAAGTTGAGTTTGTTGTCGAATTCATTATAT
>BQKN01017948.1:0-11158 GCA_022839385.1 Asparagus kiusianus | reverse complement strand
ATGTAATGCAGAAATTGTATGATAATCCTAATCTACACATGCCAATTCGTTCGTCCTGCACGGCGACGAAATATCTGCAAAATTCAGCCGGGACAACAGTGATCCTACCTGCAAAGACAGGGGGTGAGAAAGAAATAATCTTTGGAAAAAAGAATCCATCCCCAGCCCCTAGTCTTTTCTTGGACAACGACTCAGATGATGAAAAACCTGGGTGGCATTTCTCTCGGTATAGTTGGCAAGCTAATGATTACATGGAGAGGCAAGGCTATGACCTCTCGCTCGGTGAAGGTCTTCATTTTGGTCGAGGAGTTAGGGTTCCACCCCGTTCTACTTATGTACCAAAAGGAAAACCGGAAAATTATTATAGTCATAACAGAGGTCTAGGTTATTCTTCTTCATCTGATGATGAACATTGCCAACAGATCATTAGCCAATTAATAAATGAGAGTGGGCATTCATCTGATACTTCAATGTGGGACTCTGACACGAGCATCGGAGAAAGATTCAAAGCCCTAATGTCAAATATGACAACAGTTGACCCTTCCACAACTGAAGAAGACGACCAATTGCTTGTTTGGGAAGATCCCTGGATGCATTACATGAATATCCAGTACGGAGATCGATTTGAACAAAGAGAACCTCCTACTGAGGATAAAGTGATCCAAATTAATATGGGTGACGAAGCTAATCCAAAACCTATATTTATCAGTGGTGACCTTCCACTGGACGAGAAAGAAGAATTAATCGCCCTCATTAGAGAGTATATCGACGTTTTTGCTTGGAATTACGAAGATATGCCGGGACTCGATCCGAACGTAGCAATGCACACCCTCAACATAAAATCGGATGTCAAACCTGTCAAACAACAGCAAAGACGGTTTCGTCCGCAAATTATGGAGGCAATAGAAGCTGAAGTTAAGAAACTGATCGACTCAGGTTTTGTCAGAGAAGAACAACATCCTGAATGGCTAGCTAATATTGTTCCAGTTCTCAAGAAGAACGGAAAGATTAGAATCTGTATCGATTTCAGAGATCTGAATGCCGCCTGTCCTAAAGATGATTTCCCCTTACCAATTACGGACGTCATTATTGACAATACTTGCGGATTCGAGAGAATGTCATTTATGGATGGTTTCTCAGGATATAATCAGATCAAGATGCACCCAGATGATGAAAAGCATACAGCATTTAGAACACCTATGGGGGTCTTTTGTTATACTGTCATGCCTTTTGGTTTAAAAAATGCGGGCGCCACGTACCAACGAGCAATGACGAAAATCTTTCAAGAGCATCTTAGGAAGAACGTCGAATGCTACGTTGATGACCTGGTCGTTAAGAGTCGTGATAAAAGAGACCATATTAATGATCTGAAGACGATGTTTGATCTTATGAGAACTCATCAGCTAAAGATGAACCCGACTAAATCCTTCCTAGGAATGTCGAGCGGTAAATTTCTCGGATTCATCGTCACCACAAAAGGTATTCATATTGATCCTGACAAAGTGAAGGCGATAAATGAGCTGCAACCCCCGAGAAATCTTAAAGAACTCAGAGGATTGCAGGGACGATTGGCATATATCCGTCGGTTTATATCAAATCTGTCCGGAAAATGTCAACCATTCTCTAAACTTGCAAAGAAAGGCGTGTCATTCATTTGGGATGAAACGTGTCAAAAGGCGTTCGAGGATATTAAAGCATATCTAGCGAACCCACCTATTCTCGTTGCACCGAAATCGGGCAGACCGTTTCTGATTTATGTCAAAGCGACGAGCCATTCGTTAAGTGCATTACTTGCACAAGACGACGATAACGGTCACGAGCAAGCAGTATATTACTTGAGTCGCACATTGGTAGGAGCTGAATCTCGCTATCCAATGATCGAGAAGGAATGCCTTGCATTGGTATTTGCCGTCCAGAAAATGCGACACTATTTAGTGGGGCAGACGATTTATGTCATCTCCAACATAAATCCTGTCCGCGTATTCATGACCCAGCCGGCTTCTATGAATTGGCGTTTAGCCAGATGGGCTCTACTTTTATCGCAATATGACTTGTACTTTAAGCAACAAAAATCGGTTAAAGGACGAGCTATTTGCGATCTTCTGGCGGAAAATCCTACAAAGGATGTAGTCGAATTGTATGACGATCTGCCAGATGAAACTCACGAAGTTAATACTACCTCACATCAACAAGTGTGGCAGTTATACTTCGATGGGGCTTCTCGCGCAACCAATGTGGCAAGCGCACCCGGATGTTCTAAAATCTCCTCAGGAGTGGGGGTCGTTTTAGTGTCCACGGAAAAGCATGTCTTGCCTAGAGCATACTCGTTGACCGGAACATGTTCTAATAATGTGGCCGAGTACAACGCGTTAATAATTGGACTTAATTTTGCCAAAGAGCTGGGGGTCGAATACCTTAAAGCTTTTGGGGATTCTCAACTGGTAGTTAATCAAATTCGAGGAGAGTATGAAGTCAGAAGTCCAGACTTGATTCCATACCATCAGGTGGCTATTGAGATGGCAAATTCATTTGAAGGGTTTTTCATTGAGTACGTTCCACGTCTCCAAAACGCGTATGCAGACGCATTGGCGGCATTGTCAGTATCATTGGCTCAACCTCCCGAAACAGAACAATTGATTACAGTGAAGACTCACCAACTTATCGTTCCAATCTACGGCTCGGATGTTAAAGAAGCATACTCAACAGCAGTTGAACCCGAAGTTCGAGACTGGCGCTTTCCCATTATCGACTACGTCCTACATGGTATATTGCCTGAAGATGTAAAAGAAAGGGAATCGATTCGGCGAAGAGCACCGAGATTTTACTACAACGCCACAGCACAAATATTGTATCGACGATCGTACGACGGTCTTCTACTCCGTTGCTTATCCGGCAAAGAAGCGGAACGAGCACTCAAAGAGGCGCATAACGGAATATGCGGTGCACATCAGCCCGGTCCTAAACTCTGTGATCGACTTAGAAGAATCGGGTATTATTGGCCAACTATAGTAAAGGATGCAGTTGACTACGCACGGCGATGTGAAGTATGTCAGTTACATGCAAATTATATGCACCAGCCTCCCGAGTACTTACACCCATCGGCGACGTCATGGCCATTCGAAACTTGGGGCATGGATATCGTAGGTCCTATTTTCCCACCATCGGTTAAAGGGGACCGCTTCATTTTGGCAATCACCGACTACTTCTCAAAATGGGCAGAAGCAGTTCCACTTAGAGAAGTGAAGACGAGTGAGGTTATTAAGTTTATTAAACACCATGTCATATATCGGTACGGTGTTCCAAGACGGATAGTACATGATAATGGTCCTCAATTCGTCAGTAACGCATTCATCAAGTTCTGCGGCAAATTCGGGATTAAGGACGTTTCATCGACGGCTTATAACCCTACGGCTAATGGATTGGCTGAAGCTTTTAATAAGACCATCATCAAGATTCTGGCAAAATTGGTGAAAACCAATAAACGAGATTGGGACGACAAACTTGGCGAAGCCCTATGGGCTTATCGCACAACCGTCCGTACACCAACCGGAACAACCCCATATGCCTTAACATATGGATGTGAAGCTGTTCTGCCACTGGAAATACAAATTCCTTCTCTCCGCATCGCTCTCGCAACGGGAATGACGACGGAAGAACATCATCAGAAACGTCTCGAAGAGTTAGAGATGTTAGACGAAAAGCGCTTGGAAGCTCAGCAACAGATCGAGTTTTATCAAGCTAGAATTTCTCGGACTTTTGATAAAAGGGTTCGACGACGAAGTTTTAAAGAAGGAGATCTAGTTCTTGCCGTCCGAAGACCTATGATCCTCACTTCTAAGAAAAAAGGAAAATTTGAACCCAAATGGGAAGGACCATTTGTAATAGAAACCGTCTATTCAAACGGTGCATATCGCCTGGTTACCCAGGATGGCAACAAATTAATGATGCCAATAAATGGGAAGTTCCTGAAAAAATATTACCCATAATACGTTCAGGATAACCTATGTAAAACGGAAAGTTCCTAGAGAGTCCTATACAGGATATTTCAGGATAATCCGCTATCAGTTGATTATCATTAATAGAAAATGATTATGCGAATAATATGCTTTTACTACTTGTGTTGAGATGAGATTTAATGACAGTTTATCTTTCCTCACGAAATCTTGTAACACGATCATGGAAGGGGAGACTCAATGATTTGTAACCCCGCACCATGAAACCCCCACCGATCAGACCAACCAAAGGTCATCGGTCTATCGAATTCCTGTGCCTAAAATCAAAATTTCCAACTAAGTAGTTCGTGTAAATTAACAAACTCATTGTTATTTGTACCCTACTTCTATTCCTCTTGGTCAAACCTTCCTACAGTTAGGACCAAAACCAAAATCCCCTCTCGATTCATTCCATGAACGAGAAGTCCACAAATCGAGTGATCAAACCTTTAAACAGTTAGGATCATCTCAAAATCCTCACCTGGTCAAACCTTCTTACAGTTAGGACCAAAGCCAAAGTCCCCTCTCGATCCGTTCCATGAACGAGAGGTCCACAAACCGAATAATCAAACCTTATGACAGTTAGGATTATTCAAACCAATCCGGATCCCCTAAGTGGAAACCCCACTTTGAGTTTCCTCCGCACCGGGAGATAGAATATAAAATTCTTCCTCTCTGATTCTGGGTTTATCTCTACCAACAAACAAGAGACCAGGAGATAGAATATAAAATTCTTCCTCTCCGATTCTGGGTTTATCTCTACCAACAAACAAGAGACCAGGAGTTGGGATATGAAATTATCCCTCTTCATTTTTGGGTTTATCTCTACCAACAAACAAGAGACGGGGAAATGGAATATGAACTTATTCCTTTCCAATCCCGGGTTTTTCTCTACCAACAAACAAGAGACTCTGAACTGGAATATCCAAGTTCTTTCTTCACAAACTCAAGTTCGTTTTCATAGAAAACATGACCGATCTACACTTCAAAATCCATGTCATTCACACATGGGGGATGTTATCTCTACCCCTTATTAGAGATAAGTCTACATCTAACACATGTAGCCTACACATTCAATGATGTAGTTTAAAGTCTAAAAGAATTTAAGTCTTTTAGCTCAACGTTATATGTGAAACGGATTTAGATAATTCACATACTAGCCCGATTCAAACGGTAATCGGTAAAGGCATATCAAATACGTTGATGGCTGAGGATTTGCCAAAAATCCTACAATTATTATGGTTATTCATTTCAAACAAAAGTGAATAATCAATGAGCAAGAAAGTTCACTATATTAATCAAAGAGTTCAAACAAAACAGCATAAAAAGAAATGTTTTCAAAATTACAACAATTTGTAATGGCGAAGTTCATCTTCTAATTGGGAAAGTTTTGTAGCATAAGCCAGTTCAAGCTCAGGTATCAGATTAGCTTTAAATTTTCTTTCATCGATGCTTTGAATTCTTGCCATCTCTTGTTCCTTGTCAGCGAAAATCTTATCCTGAAGATTCAGCTGTCGGAGTATGTCCACCTTAGCCCGAGTTACCTCCGCTAAATCAGACTCCAAAGTCTCACAAGCTTCCTTAGCTGCAGCAAGTTGTTTCTCTAATTGTGCCATCTCTACTCGACGTGACTCCAAATCACGATACAAGTCTGCCTTAATTTGCGTCTTCGTGGTAGCACTCACCCGGAGTTGATTAATGCGAGTTCTCAGCATTTGAAGTTCAGATTCAGCGGATTTTTGAGAATCACGCCACTCCTGCAATTTCAGATCTATCTGGGAAGTAATGTATGAAGACGCACCACTAACACGAAAGCTCTGCAACCGTTCGATATGTTGTCTAAGATCGACCAAGTAAGCGTCAATTGAGTCAGATAATTCAGTGCATCCATGTGCTCTAATTCCGGATACGTGATGATCGAGAGACTTCTTGAAAGGTTCAAAGGATGAACCTTTAAGGAGAATTCGATCAACCACAATGTTCAAGAAAGTAACAAAGCTTTGGACGTCAGCACCAATAACGGCTTGATCCGGATCTTCATCCGCCAATAAAGCTTGAATGCGACAGACAATGATAAAGGAGCTATAAAATGAACAGATGAAAAAAAAATTTAAGATATACAAGCCTGCGTATAACAGCGAACGGAAACATATTAAGTTCTTTAGAGAATATCATGATTGAGTTACCTGGGCTTGGCAAGACTACAGAGGGTTCTATAACAACTGGGGCTTGCTCAGAAATGGCACTCGGCTGTTGATCAACTACTTCAGATGTTGGTTCATCTGAAGCCCCTAATGACTCAGGATCCGGAGTTATAATTCCGTGAGGGACAATTTCTATAAAAGAGAAAGGGATGAATCAATATTCTACTCTATTAATTTGATTCCGAAATGCATCAAAGACGAGACATACCAAGTTGAGGTGAAGTCCCGAGAAGTTGCTCTTCTACGGTAACCTTCGACCCTCCCATTTCATGAACAGCCGAGGTCGGATCGGAAGTTATAACGGGTTCAACTTCGACAACATCAGAAGTTGGAGGAACAGTAGGTGGTGGTTCAACTACAGCTGGAGGGCCTGCCAAAAGTATAAAACCCAAGCCTTCAGGTTGATCACATTCACAAAGGACAGTAGATGCATCAACTTCATTTGTTGGTCCTACGTCTAAAAATTCCCATTTCAGTCATAAATAAATGGGAAATACAACTTAATTAAAAATTTAAGTCCGAGAGTACATACCTTCCGACGTACCTACTTCAGTTGAATCAACTTGAGTAGTTGGTCCTGCAGTAGCGGAGGGAATCGGAGATGACAATATATCGGAAATCTTCTGATGTGCATCATCGGAAATATCAAGATCAAAATCACGTTCATCAAAATCTCCGATATTTATATCATGAGTAAGTTCCGTGTCTCTCGGCTCATTGACAGGCGTGTCTGTTAAGCGGAAGGATCCGTCAGTACATGTGCAAGGAATATGAGGGAATCAAGACAAACAAAACCAAGATTACCTTCAACAGCGGGTATAGGTTCAGCGGCGCTACTACTCACACTCACCTCCTTTAGTTTGACTAAAAGAAGATAAAGCGCACAAGTTAGTAGAAGAGGAACACGTTCCGATTCATCTATTTTCCGAAAATATCCTCCAAATGAAGAAGCACATGTACCTGTCTCGGTAGTTGGAGAGGACGGTGCGACAACCGGAGGAATGGTGGCGTCCACATTGATGGGTCCTTCACTCACTGCTTGGTGTACTTGTTGAGTGAAGTCGGATTCATCAACGTCCATCAAACCCGGAGAAGAGGGCTCTGGCATAATTTTCCCTTCCTCTTCTGGTTCAACTACAATAATGAAAAGAATGAATAAATTTTAACTTCAAAAGATAAAATGACGGAGAGGAAATGACAAAGAGAGTTTACCTCCTTCATCAGCTGGAAGGTCTTGGAGGATTTCCTCTTCACGTAAAGGAGAAAGTCGGCGTTGCCGACGAGCAGCCTTCTTGATTCTCTTTGACAAACGAACATCTCCAGAAACTTCTGAACCTTCATGGTGAAATTTGGTTCGTGGCTCAATTCCTTGAGCAGGACGGGATTGAACTTCAGAAGGAGCAGAAGGCCGAGACCTCTTTCTACTAAGGAGCGGAGCAACTTGTTCTTCTTCTTCTTCTGCTTCTTCCTCCCCTACGGGCCATCTAACAGTCATTTTATTGGAAGACGATAAAGGAATATCCTTCTCCATCATTCGTACACCTCTTGAGGGAACACTTGGCGATTGAGGAGAAGATGCCCGACGAGTTCGGTGAGCCACAGGAGAAGAAGGAATATCGGCCTCCCCTCCACCTCGCGTTTCATCCTCTTCGCTAGAAGTGTCAAAGTCATCGCTTTCCTCAGAGTCAACTGCTTGTTTTCCTTTACGGGAGGACGTAGCGGGTTCCTTTCCTTTTCTAGATACAATTCTCCGAACCACAGCTTCAGATTCTAGTTCGGAAATCTTTTTCTTTGGAACAGGAGTGTTGGCAGCTAAAACCCATCGACAATAAAGAAAAGTCAAAAGAATATCGGGTTCAGCGACAGGCAAGCTAAATTGAGCTCCTGTACATCCAGCAACATTCCAAAACCAAGCTCGCACTCCATCAATGAGGCCTCCGCAATTTATCAACCACTTATTGGAATTCCCAACGTACAGTTGATCATAACCGAATTGTCGCGCAAAACGACAAGGAAAATAAGGCTCAATTCTACAGAGATTCTTCGATCGGAAAACATTATAACCTGGTCGAATGTTCATAAGCCAATGAAAGCTACCCATGTCGAGAGAAGTCCTGTTGGCCCCAGGTATTTCCTCGTCAACGAGTGTGTCATTATATGCGCCAGAAAATCGAGGGAAACATTTGTAGAATTCCCAGCACTTGGCATTCTTGAACTGCCTCACTCGTTCAGCCCACGATCGGGAAGGATATAACCACTTACATCCTTCTAAAAGCTGCAGTAAAGGGATCTCTGGATCAGACACGTCGGGTGCTGACATCATGTCCGACCGATGGAGAATTAGCCACGTCATTAAATATGTGTACGGCAACTCAACACTTGACAAGGGAATCTTGGTTGAAGGCTCCGCACCCACTTTTGTAAAAGTGTTGGCTAAGGTACGCAACCCGCTGTGAAGGTCAGCAATCATGGCGGAGAGAAGAGATAACCTACCTCCGATGGCTAATTGCACGGCGAGAAAAAGAACTTCAAGAGGAAGCGCCTCGGAAGATTGATGCGGCACTACACATTTCTTTAGCCATATGGCCAGATAACCAGAAAGAAGAGTCGCAGGCTTCATTCTCTTGGTGGATTGCCATAAGAAAGTACTGAACTTGGTGCCTCTAAGAAAACCGCCCTCAGACGACTCAGTTCTATAAGACTGAGCGTTAATCTTTGTAATCAGTCCATTAACTTCATCGGGAGTCAGAATCGGTGATTCACAGACAGCTTCACCGGTCGAACTCTCGAGATTCTGAAACAAGTAGTGGGCGAACTGTTTCAAACTGACCCTAGCTGCTTTCTTACTCTTTACTTCGATCTTGGCTATCGCTATTTGGTAGTGACAAGTCAACTCCCAAAGAATATCATAAGCAGGAGAGCCAGCCTTTTTCATCGCCATGAGTCGACGATTGTTGGGAAAATATTCTTGATAAGGAGTATTCCCCAATGGCAATCCGGATACCTTCATCATTTCATGGAGTGGAAGCCCTAACTCCCCATACTTGGTAAGAAATGTATTAGTCTCCGGAATATAAGATTCGAATAAGGCAAGGAAGTGATCTACACTTACGGGGAGACCATACATGCTGGCTCGAATCGGAACGTGTAATCCCAAGTTCTTTAACTCTTGATCCCAACGATTGAGTACGTAGTCGGTCATCCTAGCCCACCATCTGTCCTTAAGAGAGTGAACCCATCCATAACACCTGAATCTTGGAATGGGAAGTTCTCGGCCAACCCGAGCGAGTCTATTCTTTACCGTATTGGCCCTGATCATCAGTTCGTTCTGGGGTCCGCTATCTGGTCCAAGTATCCCCGGGTGGAGACCACGAATATTATGCCTACTGAGAGAGCCAGGAGAACTAATATCTCTACCAATGAATCCACAATGGATGTGCTCATGGTCTTCTGTCAGATGCCATGTCATTTTTCTCCGAACGGCCAAATTCCTTAACTGCAAAAGTGAATATTGTCGAGGGAATGGAGGAAGAAATAAAAAAGCGCCTTCGTGTTCATTCAACCAGATTTCAGGGCCGCGGCAAAGATTGTCTGGATCTTCTATCGAATCTCCAAACAGATAATCAGGCTTCTTTAGTGGTTCGGTAGAAGTTAGAATTGGAGTTAAGGGTGAGTCGGTCAATAAGGCACGCAGTGTACGATGACTTCCTTCACGGATTAATTCTGGAACGCTGTCATCACGATTCTCATTAAACTGGCGAGCTTCTCTAACCAGGAACTCACCGTTGAAAGAAGCATGAAGGGTACCGCTCTGTCCAGGGTCCTCTCTATTAGAGAAGGCTACGGAAGGGAAAGGAACTGCAAGAAGAAAATTTGAATACAGTTGAGTAACGAAGGGTTAACAAGACCAAAACCCCCACGCTGAGTGGCCGCAACGAATGTTACTGTCGTGTGTTACCGCGGCAGCATACACTGCCGCGCTCAGCCGCGGCAGTACGAGCTGCCGCGGTAACTGACGATGACTCTGGTTTCAAAAAGAACGAGGTTTTGAGCCAAGTTCATGTTTTTAACTGTGGTACCTATCTTGATTGAACAAGATATGTATTTTGCAGCGTCAATCCTCTCGATGGAGGATGTCAACTCTTCCCGAATGCCTCTCAATGGAGACAAACGAGGTGGTATGTATAAAATCAATGACTTTAGATAAAGAGAAGAGGTTAAAAGCTTACCCCCAAAAGAGGGAACTGCAGCCTCAACATCCTCAGGTGCTGGTGCGGCTGATTTCCCCTTGGTGGTACGGGTTTTCTTGGGAGACATGTTGAAATCAATCTAAAGAATCAAAAAATTAGGTTTTTTATGTTAGATCTAAAGCAAGAAATCAAAATGAAACCCTAATCTATGAACTACGGGTGCGGTTTTACCGAAAATCAAGGAAGATCAAAGCTGGAAGATGGAAGAACCGAAAAAGACCAAGACCCGAGGAAATCACCTGAAACCCTAGATCCGTTCAAACAGAAAAAACCCAAATTCGAAGAGGTGGAGAGGGGAACAGCCAAGAGATCCTTTTATAGAGTGTTTGAAGAGGTTTCGAACTCAGAGAGGTGGGGAAAAATGACCCGAAGAAGCCCAACATCAGATTTATAATCTGACTGGACGAGGCACTGCGCGACACTCGACACTGTCGCGCTAGAGCGCGACAGTCTATGTTGCCGCGTTCAAGCGCGACAGTATAAACTGCCGCGGCAGCCAACACACCATGATCTACTTTGACATGCAGAAGCACTGTGCATGCATTATGAATCTTCTACATTTGAACAAATACATCTCTTGCTGTATTTGGAATATAGAACCGAACACTCCGATGAGTATAAACTGCTGCTTCAATTCTCAACAACAGTTTTGATTCAAGACTTCGACAACGGTCATGCGATAAACGCAGCACCGGAGAATTCTTACCTATTC
>BQKN01017892.1:0-10070 GCA_022839385.1 Asparagus kiusianus | reverse complement strand
AGAGAAAGAGAGAAATACTACATTAGTAACAGTAGCCCATCAAATTCGACAGCCTGACTCGTGGGTCCTAATCAATTGTTTGCAAAAGAAAGAACAATCCCAATGGAGAACAGAAGAGTCTGCTGCCTGCCTGCCTGCCTCTGATAAAAAAAAACAACCGAAGATTCTGATAGGCATAGTGAATAATCTAAAGAGAGAACAGGCTGACTCCTTTATCAACCTGCTCCTTTGAAATTGTAGCTGGTTTGTTGACTTCAAAATTTAGGAAGTTGAACAAGAAATATGTAGTTAATCAACCACCAAAATTTCTTTTAATATTATAATCACTGTTATTTGGATAATTAGGTGAGTTTTGATTGCCACCTCCATTAATTACAATGACATACAGAGTTATCTACGAGATGGCGACTTCTCGTGCTATACGCTAGCAAAACCAAATAGACACGCTTACCTTTCACGCTTTGCAAATGCAGATCAACGACAGGTTGGTTTGATGATTAATTCGACGTGGAGATACGAGCTACTGGTGAGATTCATATTATTAATCATCACATCATAAGGGACAAATGAGTCTCAATCATTTTTTTAATCTCTTTATAGTTCATTTAACAAAACACACCTCGTATTTACTTGAATAATCGTACACAAAGTTAATTTTGAGAAAATAGAACCCTTGCGCCTCGTTTGGTATGCGAGAATGGAGTCAAGTGAGAATGGAAAGAATGTAGAAATAGAATGGAATAGATGTGGGAATGGAATACACATTCTCATTCTCATGTTTGGACGCGTTTAGAGAATGGAACAGGAATGACAATCTTATTCTCATTCCCATGTTTGGTATCATTTGTTCACAAGCAAGAATAAAATTTAGTTTTCTAATTAATAATGCCCTTACAAAAACACAGAATTTTTAAAATATAAAAATATTTTAAAATGACTAAATAATTCATTTTTTAGAAAATAAGTTTTATAGAAATGATATTTTTTCTTATAGAAATAATATTTCAGTTGATGCTTATATTTTGGTACACCGCCTCAACAATAATTTCAGACTTTTAGTTTACTAATTGAAAAATAATTTTCATAAAAATTATTTTTGATTATAAATAATTATAATTGTATATTTCTAACTTCTAATATTACATGTCTATTACTTGGTACGAGCAACTAATGCTACTAGCATCACTGTGCACAAACGTATACAACAGTCTGAATTCCATATGCATGCTACATAATTTACGATTGAATTCCATGTGCATGCATGAAGAGAGAGATCGGAAGAAAACACTAAAACTTGAAGGATTGAAAAAACATATTAACTTTTAGCCTGATAAAATTTCTATGAAATTTTTTCAAATGCACTTTTAACTTTCAAAAAATTGATTAGGAATAGAAAACATGTTAACCTAGAAATTTTAAATGAATAAAAACATGTTAACCTCTAATTAAAACACAAAGTTTCAATCTCATCAATTAAGCACATTATTTCTTGTTATGAGTGCTTGAAAAAAATTACTGAAAAGATTAGGTATATATGCTTCAATGAAACTCAAATCATACATCCCAAGATAAAATATTTACTAACCTAATTGCCAACAGATTACGCAATCGATTCGCCAAAAGATAAAATGTTACTGTAAAGATTAGCCACACATACATATTTTTAAAAGAAATAATGGTTATCTAACCGAGTTGCGTCTAGTCGAAGACGAGATTTTTTTTCTACTGCAGTCGCGATGGAACCAAGGGCAAAGTCGAACAAAAAATAATATTTTAATATTTTACATCTATTTGTATATTTGTACGAGAAACTAATGGTATTATTTCTATAGAAATAATTCTTCATATGAGAAATTATATCTATTCGTATCTTTAAGGAGGGTATAATCGAATATTATTTGATTATTTTATTCTCACTTAAGTGGGAATATCAATTCCTTGTTAAACGGTTAGGAATGACAATTTCCACATAAAGTGGTAATTGATAAAAAATGAGAATAGCAATTCTAACGTCTAAAAACATATCATTTTTGGTATGCATGAATAAAAAGTTATAATTACATTCCATTCCCATTCATTTTCGCGTACAAAACGAGAACGTTTATTTCTTTTGATATTTGCTAGTTATTATTATTATTTTCTCCACGGAAAAATGTATGTCTCTATCTCGGGAAAAGGTAGGACAAGAGATGGACAGGCGCAAGGAGCACTTCGAGAGTACTCTTACATACTAGTCCTTTAAAAGGTCAAAAAGGAAGGACAAGAAAAGGAGAAGACGAGAGAAAATGCAAAAGTGCAATAAAGAGTAGTGGAGGAAATGCAAAAGTGTAACAAGAGTAGTGGAGAGTGACCATCATCGCTTCCACAGTATAAATGATGGAAGAATTCACAACTCCCCCCTCCCCAAAAAAAAAAAAAAAAAAAATCGAGTCGGTATTTTAGCAAAAGCTGCAAGCCCCAACTCTTCATTTGATGTGGGCCCAAGAAGCTCTTCGCTGGTTTTGGGCCGAATGAAGTTTACATTAAAACAATTAAATGGATGATGGCATGTCATTTTCAGAGTCTTCTTAAAAGCATTAGCGCCTTTCCGCTTGCTATGTGGTATTCTATGAAGGACCCAGCATACACGAAAAATTCTCGCCATCCAATACATAGATGAACATAATTAACTCATCTTCAAAATGTTAGTGAACTCTCGAGAAGTCAATTAGAATATTTTTAATAGAAGTAGAGTAGTTTTTAGTATGAGACATTTTTTTAATATGTAAGATATTTTAGTGTGATAATTGAGAGTAAATTTTTTTAAAACATGATCTTTTAGTGAGACAATTGTTAGTACAATTAAGGATAATTTTCAGAAATAAATAAGCATATAAGTCATATATTTTGATGATAAGACTACTAGTTATACATTTTAAAACTTATTATTATTATTAATTTTTACTTTACAGTTAATTAATTTTGATTTTTTTGGAACTATTATTGTAACATAAATTAAAAAACATTCCTTTTTTCTCTTTCTTTTTCGATCTACAAGACATCATTCCATCATCTCTCAATTTTAATTAATTTTAAATAAAACATGAATTTTTAATTTTTAAATTTAAATAAATCATACAATTCAAATATTTAATAAAAATAAAAAGTAACATTAAATAGAAGGAAACTGTAAGAAGAGATGTGATCTAATTTTATGGTGTGGTTTGAAGATGATGGAGAAATGAAATATGAAAAATAAAAAAGTAAATAAGAAAGTTCCAGTGTTTACCATGCATTTATAGCTTAAAACTTGGGACAATTTGAGAGATTGGGACTCTCTTTTCTATATAAATTTGATAAAAGTGGGATAATTTTTTACAATTATCATAGTTCTACTTTTTATCCAGTTCTTATTAACTAACACTGTATAATTTTATCATAGTTCTAGTTCCAACGAAATAACACTATAAAAAATTATCCCGAAAATTATTTCATTTCTAATTTTGAGTTCTACTTGACTAACACTCCCTTCTAAAGTATTAATTTATCTATTTTGCTTCTTAAATTATATTTGCAATTTTAATCATATCATTTTGTATTAGACATAGACTAGAATGGTCCAAGAGGAAAAATGACAGTAGACAAAAATTAGGTTAGCTACTTGGAATATAGGTACACTTATTGAAAAGACTATGAAATTAGTAGATGTCATACTTAGAAGAAAGATAAATATAATTTATTTATAAAAAACTAAATGGATAGGTGAAAAATCTAGAGAAATTAAGAAGACCGGCTATAAACTTTGGTACGCGAGAAAAGAGAAGAATAGGAATGTAGTGGGAGTTCTTATAGATAACATAATAAAAGAATGTGTTGTAGAAGTAAAAAGGGTTAGAGATAGATTAATACTAATACAAATTATCTTATGTGTAGATTACGCACCACAAATAGGCTTGTTTGAGAGTAGTAAAAGGGAATTTTAAGATAGATTAGATGAATTAGTACAATGAATCTCATTTGGAGAGAAATTATTTATAGGAGGGGATCTTAATGGGTATATGTTGGTAAGGATAATAACGGATATGAGAGGATACATAGAGACTTCGGGTATGGAGATAAGAACGATATGGGTAAATTGATTTTAAAGTTTGCAGTATTGTATAATTTGATAATAGCAAATACACTTTTTAGAAAAAAGGGTAAACACGTAATAACCTTTAAAAATAATTTTAATAATAGTCAAATAGACTTTTTTCTTACTAGAAGGACGGATAGGTTAATATACAAAGATCGTAAAGTTATATCGGGAGAGAGTTGAAGTACACAATATAGATTGACGGTCTTAGACATGTTTATTAAGAAGTGGAATAGAAAAACTAATGTGAACAATAAACTAAGAACTAAATGATGGAAATTAAAAGGAGAGAATTTAATGCGGAATATATATAAAATATAGATAAAGAGAGTAATATTATGTGGAATATCATGTCTTTATGTATTAGGAAAGTGGTTAGAGATATGCTAAGATAATCTAAATGTTGTAGATTAGACGGTAAGGAGAGTTGGTGATGGAATAAGAGTGTGCAAAAGGTTATTAGAGAAAAGAAAACTTTATATAAAGAGTGGTAAAAGTGTAGGAGTAGAAAAAACTTAAAAAAATATAAACCAGTAAAGAATGAAGTAAAAAGAGCGGTTAGTAAGAATAAATATAAGGCTTATGAAAATTTTTATAAGAAGTTAGAATCTAAGGAGGGAGTGAAAGATATATATAAGCTTGCTAACATTAGAGAAAGGAAGAGTAGAGTTTTGGATATTATTAGGTGTATTAAAAATGAGGATTAAAGAGTTCTAGTGACCGACGGGTAATAAAAGAGAGGTGGAGAAGTTACTTTCATCAATTGTTTAATGATAACCAAACAAGTGAGCAAGATAGAGATTTTGACTATATAGCAAATGATAGGAACTATAGATATTATCAAAAAATTAGAATTAGCGAGATTAAAGATGCTCTAATAAAAATAAAAAGTGAAAGAGCCGTAAGACCGGTTGGTATCCCTATTAAAGTTTAGAAATATCTTGGAGATATAGGCTTATGATGATTAACTAAACTATTTAAAAAGATTATCGAGACGAAAATAATGTCGGATGAGTGGAGGATTAATACTTTAATACTGATATATAATAATAAATGAGATATACAAAGTTGTTCAAATTATTTATGTATAAAATTCATGAGTCATACTATGAAACTTTGGAAGGGGGTAATTGAGCAAAGACTAAGAAAGGAAATAAGTATATTTAAAAATCAATTTGATTTTATGCTTGAGAGGTCAACTATGAAACTTATATATATTTTAAGACAATTGATGGACATATATAGAAAGAAGAGAAAGGATGTGCATATGGTTTTTATCAATCTAGAAAAAATGTATGATATAACGTCTAGAGAGGTAATGTGGTGGGTATTAGAAAAGAAACATGTAACTAGTATATATATTAATGTGGTTAAACATATATATGATAGGGTAACAAATAGAATAAGAACTAATAAAGGAGAAATTAGACCATTTTCTATTACTATAGGTTTACAACCAAGGGTCAGCAATAAGTCCTTATTTTTTCTCATTAGTTATGGACCAACTTACTAAGCACATTCATGATGAAATTCCATGGTGTATGTTATTTGTCGATGATATAATGTTAGTTGATGAATCTAGAAGAGACATTATTTCTAAAGTAGAAAGATTGAGAGAAGCTCTAGAATCTAAATGTTTTAGAATTAGTAGAGCAAAAACATAATATATGGAGTGTATTTTTAGGAAAACTAGGAAAGGAAGAGAGCCCATGGTACATATTAATGGCCAAGAAACACCTAAAACTAATCATTTTTGCTATTTAGGATTAATCATTAGGTATGATGATGAGATAGAGGATGATGTTGTGCATTGAATTAAATCGGGATGGTTGAAATGGAGGAGTGCTTTGTGAGTCTTATGTAATCGTAGAATACCAATGAAACTAAAGAAAAAATTCTATAGAAAAGTTATAAGACCAACTATGTTTTATGGGTTAGAGTGTTGGACAATTAAAAAAGAACATGTTCAAAAAAATGAGTGTAGCAGAAATGAGAATGTTACGATGGTCTTATGAGTATATACTAAAAGATAGGATAAGAAATGAGTGCATCTGTAGTAAATTAGATGTTGCTCTTATTGAGGATAAAATAAGAGAGAACAGATTAAGATGGTTTGGGCGTGTACTACAACGGAGATCGCTTAGTACACCGATTAGGAAAGTAGATAATATTATAGTTAATGAGGGCTAGGAGATCTGGAGGTAGGCCTATAATGACTTGGTTAGAAGCAATTAAGAATGATATGATTAAAACTAATTTAACGGAGGAGATGACCTATAACAGAATGGAATGGAAGAATATGATTCAAACATTTGGAATAAATATTTGTTTATTGTTGTTGTTGTTGTTTCTTCCCCCCTTAATCTAAAAAAATTGTTAACTACTTCCTCCCATAACTTTTAACCCTTTTTACAAATGAAATTTTTTTTAACTACATAAATAAAAAAATGCAAAAAAATAAAAATTAGAACATCAGTAGTCTATTAAATATTAAACTATAAACTCACAAAATAATCGTAATGGACACATGCACATAGTTTAAGGATGAAAATAGACAAATTGATACTTTATGGAATGGAGATGAGAATTCACCACTATTTTAATGAATATTTGGTCATTTCGTTCCTATACATACTATAAACTTTCTTATCGTAACACCTTTAAACATTTATGATTTATGATTTCCACATTAAATGCAAATTTTGCTTAAAAAATAAAAAAGAAAGAACAGAAAAACGAAAAAAGGGTACATGTCGAATCCATCCGACCGTTGGTACTAACCGACTCTTCATCTGGTAGCCGCGAGACAGCAGACCGGACCTAAACCCGCGCGCTACCGTCACTTCCCCGCACGCTGCCCAACAAAACGCAGCTCCCGGTACGCTGCCTCGCGTTCCACGATCCGCTCCTTCCCTCCGTTCTCCGTTTCCTTCTCCCTTGCATTTTCTTATCGGATCCCAACTTCTCCAAATCCGACCCGCTTCCACAGGGGAAGGGGGTGGGGAGAGAGCGAAATTCGAAGGGGGAAAACAAGAAAAAAGAAAAAAAAAAGGAAAATGTGGGTGTTTTACTTGATCTCGCTTCCGCTCACCCTCAGTATGGTGACGTTCACGCTGCGGTACTTCGCGGGGCCGCACGTGCCGACGTACGTGCTGCTCGCCGTCGGGTACGCCTGGTTCTGCTCCATCTCGATCATCATCATCGTCCCCGCCGACATATGGACTGTAAGATCCGTGCTCACCCTCGGCAATTTTGACGCATTTTCTTTCAATGCTCAGCTAGGTTTTCGATTCTGTTGCCTTATTCTAAATGAATAATCCGACATTTGTGCTATTTGAATGTGTTTTTCTCTTTTGTTAATTAATGATTAACAAATTTGATGTTTTCTAATTTTTGAAGGTTTGCTTGTGTGCCATTTTGTGAAGTAAATCTACGCATTTGAAGGTTAAGATGTTTTGTTTAGGTATTTGATAACTTTTGCTAGTTTCATGATTTTATTTTGAGATTATAGAAGACTTTTTTGGGTGATAGGTTGCTTTCACCTTTCAGTTTCAGTGTAAAATTTTGCTTGTGCTTTTAAAATAAACAAAATTTGGGCAAAAAACCTGTAGAAATTAGAATGCCTGTGGATTTTCTGCATTTAATATGGTTAACCTTGCATATTCATTGCGGACAATCCTAGAGTTTTAAATGGGACAGAAAGAAGACTGCGCAATTTTCAACTTCAAGAGGGAGAAATTGTGGAATGTAACTATTGCTCTATGCAATTAGAAATTGAAAACCTTTTGACAAGCAATGCATATTTCCTTGTTGATTATTGAACATAAGATCTTGAGGGCGTCACTTGCGGTAAATCTTTGACATATTGATTTTGTTTTGCTAAAAACCCTTGATATATTATTGTTAAAGGAAACGTTAAATGTAAGCATGCTTCATCTGCAAGTACAATTCCTCGAGATTTCTGCATCAGAATAAGAGATCTTAATTAACTGAATCAACGGGAGAACTGACGGCATTTCTTTAGGAAGTGTCTGGATTTCTTGAAGAAGCATCTCAGCTGCTTCTTCAACTCGTGGAACAGCAAGCATATAAATCTCGTTTCTGACAGTGGAAAGCTTTGTGCAAAGACTAATGACAGAGTGTTATGCCATGGAGTATATACCATATAGAGCATGTTTTGACTTTGCTTTTATATGGCATGCTAAGCTCGATTGAGAAATGGCGGGAAGCATTTTACCTAAAGTAAGAATAGACAAGGGTAATAAACATATATTGAATTCTAATTGGCGAGATTTGAAGTTTGAATTCCTACAAATCCAATGCACTGAAAATAATCGCTTTAGCCAAAGGCTGTATCTTGTGAGTGGTGGACAAACAAGATATATCAGACGATTTAACGCCCAACACAGCAAAGAATAGTGTTTCATTCAATTATCATCACCAAGGCTGAGAGAGAAAGAAATATTTTCTTCATCATAGCACTCTTTTCAGTCTGATAGGATGTGCTCACTGAATAGAGTTCGCTTGCTATAAAACATGGACGACTCCCCGGCGCGGGGGGGGGGGCCCCCCAAAAAAAACAAAAAACAAAAAACAAAAAGAAGAAGACAAACCTGATTAAGTTATTTGTTCTATAATGTTGAGATTTCTTCACTACACTGAAAACGAGAAGGATAGGTAACTTTACGGTTGTGCGCTTTTCCGCCATCATATGTTTGTATGGAATTCCCTAACCTTTTTGTTGCTCACTGCAATAGCAAT
Source organism: Asparagus kiusianus (assembly GCA_022839385.1). Lineage (NCBI taxonomy): Eukaryota > Viridiplantae > Streptophyta > Magnoliopsida > Asparagales > Asparagaceae > Asparagus > Asparagus kiusianus. The sequence goes on along the minus strand of BQKN01017892.1, from coordinate 1,195 downwards.
ATGAATTTGCATTCCGTGCTTTTGTTTGGTTTATTTTTTTGATAAATTGTGCTCATGTTTCATTCTTAAAACTAACCATTAGCTATACCTCCATTTCCATGCAGACACTAGTTGGCCATGAAAAGGGGGGTATAGCTTTCTTTTGGAGCTGGTCGTATTGGAGTACTTTTGCATTGACCTGGTATATTTAATCATCCTGATAGCTATGCAAATTTCTCTTATTATGTGGCCTTTGTCTGTCGTTATATCAATCAATGACCATTGGTTATTAAAATACCTTTTTTACCCCCATCGGTTTCTTGTCTTATAAAATCTACAAAATTCGTATGGAAAATGACCATTTGTTTCTGAAAGGGTTTTTTTCATAGAAACCACCTTTAAAATATGGTCATTCTATAGAAACCACCTTCGATTTTCAATTTATAAATAGCCACCTTTAAAGCATTTTTTGTTGCAATCAACCACCTAGGCCCACTTTTTATTTAAATTTTTTTTCGTAATTGATCCCACCTAACCTCCATTAAAGATCATCTCTCTAATATACTTGGTATTTGGCAACTAATTATAACATAAAAACCGAAAAAATTGACTTAAAAGTGAGTCCACGTGTTTGATAGCAACAAAAAGTACTTTAAAGGTGGTTTATGTGTAATTTGAAGATCAAAAGTGGATTCTATAGAATGACCGTATTTTAAAGGTGGTTTCTATGAAAAAACCCTTTCTGATTTCTATGAAAAAACCCTTTCTGAAATTTATACTCCTTAATTTTTCTATCATAACATGGTACGTTTTACTTATGAATATAAGAATTATGGTGTGGGCCTTTTTGTCTTGTAATATTTTTGGGCATGGACTTGAAACCAATTTAATAAAGAATTCATTAAGATTACTGCATATAGTGAAACTTCAGTAAATTCCTTTATGAAGGTTTCTTGGTTTTCATCTTATAAACTTGAAGTGATTAATAGAAAGAATTTACCATTTGCTAATAGTAGCTATATAACTTAACTTTTATGTGGAACATTCAAGTTTTATGTATATCTGAAAAAACGGTTATGTGCATGGGTTTCTTTCTCCTCACAAGAATCTTCTCAAAGATTTTGCACCAAATGAGGATACAAAGTTGTCAAAATATTGTAGAAATCTAGTTTATTATTTTATAGATATTTTCTCCAGTTTTGGCTCTTTCCCACGT
>BQKN01017880.1:0-11683 GCA_022839385.1 Asparagus kiusianus | reverse complement strand
CTGTTTGTTCGGTTAATACCAGGGGAAAGGTTCTGTTTTCTTTCCTGCAGTTTCTCCATCATCAAAGTTCGGGTTCAAAGCTCCCTGCAGAACCCGTCCTTTGCTTCTTTGTCTTTGCTGTTGCTCGGTTTCACACAAAACTGCCAGGTTCAATTCTGTTGCATACATTGTTTACAGGTTTATAAAGTTTTCAGGTCTGGTATATTTGGCCGATCCTGTTTAAAAACCAACAAGTGGTATCAGAGCGGTGTATGCCTAAGTACCAACCAAGATCTGAAGAGATGACGAGTTCAGAGAAGATGACGACCAAGGTGGGTTCGCTCACTCTTCAATACCCGACGTTATCAAGGGACAACTATGCTTCGTGGGCAATCAAGATGAAAGTCTACATGAAGGCTCAAGACGTGTGGGATGCCATTGAGCACGCGGCAGGCGTGTCCGTGGAACACAGGAAGGATCAGATGGCGTTGGCGGCCATCTACCAGGGGATTCCTGAAGAGACTTTGATGGTGATCGCAGAGAAGCAAACGGCAAAAGAGGCATGGGAGACATTGAAAACAATGCATCTAGGAGCGGATCGTGTGAGGAACGCGAAGGTGCAGACCTTGAAGTCTGAGTTCGAACTTCTCCGGATGAAGGAGAATGACAACGTCGACGATTTTTCGACGAAGTTGACAGGAGTTGTCAACAAGATCCGGGCTTTAGGCGGCGAGATGGAGGAGAACTACGTCGTCAGAAAGCTTCTTCGGGCGGTGCCAGAGAGATTCCTTACTATCGTCTCCACGATTGAACAGTTCGGGGACATCGACGACATGACACTCGAGGAGGCGATCGGGCGTCTCAAAGCCTACGAGGAGAGGGCACGTGTTTTTCGAAACAACATCGACGATCACCTATTGTTGACGCATGCGGAGTGGCAAGCAAGGAGCAAGAAGAACGGCGGAGGCTTCCTCTCAACACCTACAACCAATGATGGCAGCGGACGAGGTCACGGTCGAGGAGCCAGTCGCGGGCGTGGCCGTGGCCAAAGAGGCCGAGGCGGACAGCAACACCACGGCAGCGGGCAGCAGCACCACGCTGCCCAAGCAGGCCGCGGAGGAGAGCACGGCGGCCAGGCAGACCGAGGCGGCTTCGGCGGCAGAGGAGGACGTCCAGGAGGTGGATTCGGCCATGGAGGTGCAGCTCGCCAGGAGGGGCAGACTAGCACAAGCGGAGTGTCACAAGCAACGCCGCAACCACGAACAGTAGGCTCATCTCACTCGTGCATATGACGAGGAGCCAACCTTGATGATGGCTATGTTAGAGGAATCGTCAAGTGTCATTTTGCTTAATGAGGAGAAGGTGATGCCGGATTTACTTACAGCGGGGGATGCACATGTTGACAACAACACTTGGTACCTAGACAATGGAGCTAGCAATCACATGACCGGCCACCGAGACAAGTTCAAGGAGCTCGACGAGAACATCAAGGGAACTGTCAAGTTTGGTGATGGATCCGCGGTAGAGATCAAGGGGAAAGGCTCAATCCTCTTTCAGTGCAATAACGGCGATCAAAGGCTACTACCTGAGGTATATTATATTCCAAGTTTGAAATCTAACATTATTAGCCTTGGTCAGATGACTGAAGATGTGAGTAAGGTTGTTATTGCTGACGAGTTCCTGAGGATGTTTGATAGGAACGGTGCTCTCTTGATGAGGGTGACCCGTTCAACTAACCGATTGTACAGGATAGAGTTAAAAACTTGCAAGCCAGCGTGTTTGATGACGAATATCAACGATCCAGCTTGGCTATGGCATGCTCGCCTTGGGCATGTCAATTTCTTCGCCCTCAAGATGATGACTGATAAGAGGATGGCTTCCGGGTTACCGAAGATCTTGCACCCGAATCAACTATGCGAAGGATGCCTCGTCGCCAAGCAAGCAAGATTGCCGTTCCCTTCGCAAGCAAATTTCAGAGCTCAGAAGCCACTGGAGTTACTACACGCTGACCTATGTGGTCCTATCACCCCATCTACACTTGCTGGGAATAACTACTTCCTTCTTATCGTTGATGATTTCAGCCGATGGATGTGGGTATACATGTTGAAGGCCAAGAGTCAAGCTTGTGAAACCTTCAAGAAGTTCAAAACAGAGGTTGAGAACGCATGCGACCACAAGATGAAGACATTGAGGACGGATCGTGGTGGTGAGTTTTTGTCAAAGGAGTTCACCAAGTTTTGTGAAGACTACGGCATCAAGCGTCATCTCACTGCACCGTACACCCCACAACAAAACGGTGTAGTGGAGAGGCCAAACCGCACGGTGATGGCCATGGCGAGAAGCTTAATTAAAAGCATGCATATGCCCGGAACGATGTAGGGCGAAGCGGTTAGACACGCGGTGTATATACTCAACCGACTACCAACCAAGGCATTGCACGACCACACACCTTACGAAGCTTGGTTTGGTAAGAAACCCCACCTAGAACACTTGAGAGTCTTCGGATGTGTGGCGCATGTGAAAATTGCAGGTCCTTCACACAAGAAACTCGACGACCGGAGCACGCCAATGGTGTATATTGGGGTAGAAGAAGGAAGCAAAGCGCATCGCCTCTACGACCCTCAACACGGTAGAATTCATGTCAGCAGAGACGTCGCGTTCGAGGAAAGAAAAGAGTGGGAATGGAGCGCCGATGGAGTCAAAAGATCACCCAACTGGGTGGTGTTCATAGCGGAAGGGGAGACCGCAGCAATCGGCACAACAGCCGGCGTATTTCCAGCAGTCCAATATGGACAGCAGGCAGACCGAACTGCTGCAGGTGTTCCTAGACAACCTGCTGGTCGAACAGCCCCTGCAGGAACACATGTCGTAGCGGCGCTGACCGGAGTTGAGCCTGGACAGCCGGCACACCAAGCGAGGCAGCCACCTGTTGCCCGAACCAGTCCGCATACACCCGCAGGTGCAGCAGGCCGAACCAGTCCGCTACTTCCTGCTGGTCCAGAAACTGCTGCAGAGGCAGCGAACCCCACTGTCTTGGACGCGTTCGGACCTCCTGAAGCAGCAGCGATGACCCCTGTACGCTATCGATCCCTTGCGGACATCTATGCAGAGACGGAGGTGATTGATCTCCCTGCAGATGAGTTGTTCCTGATCACATAAGAACCTGCAAACTACATTGAGGCTGCAACAGATCAAGAATGGCGGACTGCTATGGAGAAGGAAATGGAGGCCATCGAGAAGAATAAGACTTGGGTACTCACGGAGTTACCGCGTGGTTCTAAACCTATTGGTCTCAAATGGGTGTACAAGCTCAAGAAGGACAATGAAGGCAACATTCTCAAGCACAAGGCAAGACTTGTAGCAAAAGGGTACGTCCAGCAGCAAGGCGTGGACTTCGATGAGGTGTTTGCACCTGTGGCGAGGCTTGATACCATCAGAATAATCCTCGCTATATCAGCACAGAACGGGTGGGAGGTGCACCATTTGGATGTGAAGTCGGCATTCCTAAATGGTGATCTCTAGGAAGAAGTGTATGTGGCTCAACCTGAAGGGTTCGTTGTGAAGAATCAGGAGCACAAGGTCTACAAACTATCAAAGGCACTCTACGGTCTACGCCAAGCACCTCGGGCATGGAACACATGCCTCGACAAGTGCATGAAGGGCATCGGATTTGCAAGATGCACTCAGGAGCAGGCGGTATACACAAGGAGTAACAGAGGGGATACACTCATTGTTGGCGTGTACGTAGATGACTTGATCGTTACGGGCTCGAGGGCGGATGAGATAAAGTTTTTCAAGCAACAAATGATGAAGGAGTTCGAGATGAGTGACCTTGGATTGCTTTCCTATTATCTTGGTATCGAGGTGGATCAGCGAGATGATTGCATTGCACTAAGGCAGGCGGCCTATGCGAAGAAAGTTTTGGGTCAGTTCGGCATGATGGATTGCAACCCGACCCAATATCCTATGGAAACAAAGCTAAAGCTTGGAAAGGATTCTGAAGGAACACCGGTGGACGTGACGGAGTATAGACGCATTATCGGATGCTTAAGGTATCTAACTCACACCCGACCCGATATCACATATGCCGTGGGGATTGTGAGTAGGTACATGGAGCACCCTACAGTTTTGCATCGACAGGTTGTCAAACATATTTTGAGATACGTGAAGGGTACTATGTCCTACGGATTGGTGTACAAACGAGGTCGAGGCAATGAAGAGTTGGTGGGTTTCACTGACAGTGATCTTGCGGGAGATGTTGATGATAGGCGCAGCACAGGTGGCATGGCATTTTATCTTGGTGACAGCTTGGTCACTTGGACATCACAGAAGCAGAAGACGGTGGCATTATCATCCTGCGAGGCAGAATTTATGACGGCAACTGCAGCAGCGTGCCAAGGCTTGTGGTTGAGGAGTTTAATCAGCGAGGTGATTGGGAGTGAGCCCAAGCCGGTCACACTCTTCGTCGACAACAAGTCAGCGATTGTCTTGATGAAGAATCCAGTTTTCCATGGAAGAAGCAAGCATATCGACACACGCTTTCACTTCATTCGTGAGTGTGTAGAGCGAGGACAGATTAAAGTGGAGTTTGTGAGCACGAGCGAGCAGCGAGCGGATATTCTCACGAAGGCACTAGCAAGGGTGAAGTTCATCGAGATGCGGGAGCTATTAGGAGTAAGGAACTTAGAATCTTGTCCAGATTGAGGGGGAGAATGTGAGTTGTTAATCAGTCCGAATTGTTAGTTGAGTTCAAGTTAGTAGATAGAATTCTAGTTAGAATAGAATACTAGTTAGTAGATAGTTCTCTAGTTATTGGATAAGAATTCAGGTTGTAATCTTATCTATATATATGTGTAAATTCATGAAGAAAAGCATGCGAAAAAAAGTGGGAACTTCACCACCGAAAATACTCTCTGTTCTTTTCTTCTTTCTCTGTTTGTTCGGTTAATACCAGGGGAAAGGTTCTGTTTTCTTTCCTGTAGTTTCTCCATCATCAAAGTTCGGGTTCAAAGCTCCCTGCAGAACCCGTCCTTTGCTTCTTTGTCTTTGCTGTTGCTCGGTTTCACACAAAACTGCCAGGTTCAATTCTGTTGCATACATTGTTTACAGGTTTATAAAGCTTTCAGGTCTGGTATATTTGGCCGATCCTGTTTAAAAACCAACAGTTAGACTGTAAACATAGGTAGCCCCTAAAAGGAGCTTTAAAAAGAACTTCATCTATATGCTTGTGAAAAATTATGTATGATAATGAATCCTGCACTATGGATTAGAGAAGAGGATGGGTGTTTTCAGTGCTGGTAGCTGTTGTATCTTATACAGGGACAGAATGGAAAAGCGAAAGATGAAGATTGGCTGATAGGGTTAACCCTAAAAAACAAAAAAGTTTGATCCTTAAGGCTTCCAAACAAATTTCAGCAATTTGACATGGGCTTTAGGAAAGATAAAAAGTAAAATCAAGTAATTACCTAATCTTGTCGAGAAACTTGCTGAAAACAGAAACTTATTTGACACAGGGACAGAATAGGAAGGCGAAAGATGAAGATAGGCTGATAGGATTAGTCCTAAAACCAAAAAAGTTTGAGCCTTAAGGCTTCCAAAATAATCAGCATTTTGACATGGCCTTTAACAAAGATAAAAATTAAAATCAAGTAATTAGCTAATCTTGTCCAGAAACTTGCTGAAAACAAAAGCTTATTTGTCATCCTCGTATTTTCTCCTCTTAAGTGAACCCATAGTGTGTTTATTGAAGTTTATAATACAGGTTTCATTTGGAAGCTGTTTTGCATCAATTACTCATGGAAATATATCAACTTTGGAATCTAAAACTTATTGGAAAATTAAATTAGTACTTATCTTAGTATATGTGGCTAATAAAATAGGATTTTTACCTGAAGTGATTGAATCATAGTCCAAAATCAAACTCAAGATGGCGTGTAAACCTCTAGATGCCAATTCCAAACATGAGCATGCATTACATACCTTTAATTTGTTTTCTAAGAAAGACTTCTATTTATCTTATGTAATGTTCTAATGGATCTATGTATCTACATTTTGATGGGTTTTCTGTCTTGTTTATAAGTAATTAAGCAAGTCTGTAGCTGTTACTGTTAAAGATAGGGTTCGTAATTGATGGCATTGATCTGATATATGGAAATAATTTAATTTTCAAACTTCAGGGTTTCGCTCATCTAGAGACGTTGGAAATTCTGGATATCTTGCTTGAATAAGGATTATTGTCCACTCAACTTTCCAGAATAATCGAAGTACTCATTGAGGCTCTTTGAATAGCCTTTTGAAGAAAGCCAGAAGTTCCGAAGATTTGCATAGTTGGTTGCATGGACCCGTCACTGTTTCAAAAAGCCTCCGTTTCGTGTGCCTAGACATATGCTTAGGCTTAGATGGTTCCTAGGTTGTCTAACTAGCGCCTAGCATATGCGATACTTTGTCTGCCCACCTAGGTTTTGGGAGTGTTTAGTTGAGCATTTCTGCTTACATGGACTGCATTCTTTAGGCAATGATCATGATTTTTTATGTTGCGGCCTCCACTTTTCCTCCAACCTCCTCCAAACTCCTTTAACCTCCAAATATGAACACTTCCACTATCTCCGCCGACCTACAACAAAGACCTCCTCAACCGCCACTTAAATGAAGCAAGAAATCTGTCTAGACACCAGTCCGACATTTAAGCTTTCTATAACATTGACATTTACTATCAATTATTGTAATTAAAAAATAAAAAAAGAAAACCTCCTAGGCTCTAGGCATTAGGTCTAACGCCTAGGCCTCCTAGCGCTTACTATAACATTGTTAGTTATTATTTTGACTATTTAGTATTTAACTATGCATGGTTTATTGTGGATCTAAGATTGCTATCTTTTTTTACATATTTATATGAATTTAATACATGTTTTTATTAATTATTATAATTAAATAATTTTAAAAAGAGCCAAATGGCTAGGCGCGGCCTAGGCTACGCCTAGACGTCTAAGCACTAGGCGCTGGCTCAAACACTTAGTCCGCTTAGCGCCTTTTGTAACATTGACATGTAATTATTTCTTCAAACTCCTTAAAAGCTGAGAAGGATCTCCAAACAGTTTACTTTTTTGTAATTCAGTTATCTTAGTTCTTAATGGACCAAAATGTAGCTCAAAGCTGGAACGTAGCCAAATTCTAAATAATATAAGCTCACCAAAACTGGTTTTAATTTTTTTTCCCACTAGCATCTTGAGTGGGATCTTGCTCTTAGAATATTTTAAATATTACATTGTTTACATTAACATATGTGCGTGATATTTATAGCAAACTTGCTTGTAGCTTCTATGAGAGTGGGGAATCGTCACGGTAGAATTGTACTGAGGGCCCGTTTGGTTGGTTTACTTTGAAGGGGAAAGCTGCCGCAGATGGGACATATGTGGCAGCTTTCAGCCACTTTCCCCCTCAAAAACGGGTAACCAAACGGGCCCTGATTGATCAGAACATAGTGAGAGACTGAAAAGTACTGTAGAGGCTGGGATTTAATTACCATAGAGTTGTTGTAGCCTAATCTTATCATATGCCGGTGCTAAAAACTATGGTACCTTTGCTGATATAAGATGTATGATCTAAAATGATATAAAGTTTTGGTGTTAGCAATTATGAGAAATATAACGTTGTAAGTTATGAAATTATATAAGGTTGTACATGCGAAAATAGCACTTCTCTCCTAAATAGAATATTATTGAAACATTTCTCTCCTAAATAGAATATTATTGAAATTATAAGGTTGTACATCCAAAGGATGAAGAAAACGCGGCAAATAGAATATTATTGAAACATTTCTCTCCTAGATATCTATTTGACACGGGTGCATGAAGTTCTGCAAATATAAATATTCAGAGGGATGTGTATATGAACTTCTTCTTTACTCAGTTTATCATATTAATAGGGTGAAATACGCAAGATCTCTATCTTATTTTAAGTTTTGTTCTGAACTCATCTTTTTATGTCCTTAAATGATAGATGTACACTTGGAACATAAACCTTACTGTCATCTGTTTTGTCAGGTTGATCGATCTCCTTTATTCTTGTGCGACAGTCTGTTTAGAAGATGGCTGAGGCTCACGAAACCGATAGGAACATCGAGATATGGAAGATAAAGAAACTTATCAAAGCTTTGGAGGCGGCTAGAGGCAATGGCACAAGCATGATCTCACTGATTATGCCACCTCGTGATCAGGTATCTAGAGTGGCTAAGATGCTTGGTGATGAATAAGGAACTGCCTCAAACATCAAGAGTAGAGTCAACCGACAATCTGTGTTGGGGGCTATCACTTCAGCTCAACAAAGGTTGAAGCTTTACAACAAGGTCCCTCCCAATTGTTAGGATATGTGAAGCCTAACTATCAGGCATGCCCTATACTTCAGAAGAGAGGAGAAACAAAGTTGGAACAGGAGGAACAGGATCGACGACGACGAAGTTCAAGCAAAACGACGAAGGAGAGATTTTACAGCTTAGCGGTCGACCGGCCATGGCACGGCGGTCGACCGCCTATGTGCACATCTGGATGCACAGGCCAGGAGCTCATCGCGGTCGACCGCACGTGGCGCTGCGGTCGACCGCTCAAAGTCCAGGAGTTCTGTCTTCGTCGCGGTCGACCAAGCATGTCGCTGCGGTCAACCGGCAAAAGTCCAGAGAGCAAGCCCAGACTGCAGACAGTATCGCGGTCGACCGCACATGGCGCTGCGGTCGACCGCCCAAAGTCCAGAGAGCTCGATCAGGAATAGGATTCGTCGCGGTCGACCGCACGTGGTGCTGCGGTCGACCGGAGTCGGGTTTTGGCCCAGATTCGAACTTTGACCTGTTTTGTTATGTTTCCTTTTTTATTTGTTAAACCCTTAAGTCTATAAAAGGGTTTATCAGGGCATGATGTAAAAGTGACGAAAAATAGTGGATTTTTCTCCTGCGGCGGCCGTGGACGTAGTTTCTCACATTGAGAAGCGAACCACGTAAATCTTGTGTGTTTGAGATTGTTTGATTTTTTCTCTTCTCTCCTAAATCTCTATTTCCAAATCGCATCAGGGGGGTTGTGCATCCCCAAACAAGTGGTATCAGAGCGACCAGGTTCGGCACGAGTGATTTGAGGTCTGAGACAATGGGATCTGAGAAGGAAACATCCAAGATTGAGAAGTTTGATGGAACAAACTTCGGGTTCTGGAAGATGCAGATGGAGGACTACCTCTATCAAAAGGATTTATACCTACCATTGGGAGAGAAGCCGACGGATATGAAAGATACAGATTGGAAGCTATTGGATCAAAAGGCCCTTGGAGCGATCAGGTTGACCTTGTCTAAATCAGTAGCGTTCAATATCAAGAATCAGAATTCGACGGCGGATCTCATGGCGGCATTGTCCAGTATGTATGAGTAGTCCTCTACGGCGAATAAGGTACATCTCATTAAAAAGCTGTTTAATTTGAGGATGTCCGAGAGCCAGAAATTCAAGGAGCACCTGAACGAGTTTAACGAGATCACGGATCAATTAAACTCAGTCAATATTCAGTTTGACGATGAAATCCAAGCCCTCTTGATACTTGGTCAATTACCCGACAGTTGGAAGGGTACCGTTATCTCGATTAGCGGATCATGTAGCAAATCAAAACTGAAGTTTTCAGAGGTGGTGGACATGATAATGACTGAGGATATTAGAAGGCAAGAAGAAGGGATTTCTAATTCAGGGTCGGCGTTGAATCTTGAGAGCAGAGGAAGAAATAGAAACAGAAACAGAGGAAATAGCCGGGGAAGACCTAACTCGAGGAACGGAAGGTCAAAGTCCAGGAAACGCAAGGGTAAGAAGGAGATCGATTGCTGGAATTGTGGCAAGTTTGGCCACTATAAAAATCAGTGCCGAGAACCCAAGATAGACAAGGAGAACAAGACTGAAGCGAACGTGGCCTCAGGGGAATCAGATGATGCCCTAATCTGTTCGTTAGAGAGCAAGACTGAATCATGGGTGCTGGATTCAGGAGCTTTGTTTCATGCTACCTCAAATAGAGATTTATTTGAGAACTACGTTTCAGGAAACCTAGGTAAAGTCTATCTTGGTGATGATCAGCCCTGTGATATCGTTGGCAAAGGAGTCGTGCAAATCAAGCTCAATGGGTCTACATGGAAGCTGAGCGATGTGAGACATGTTCCTAGCTTGAGGAAAAATCTGATTTCCATAGGAAAATTGGCGAAAGAGGGATACGTATCAACCTTTGCATGTGATACATGGAAGGTTACAAAGGGATCCATGGTTGTTGCCCGTGGTACGAAGACGGGATCTCTCTACATGACGATAGATGCACAAGGTTCCATTGCAGTGGCTGAAGGCAGTGAAGACCCAAATTTGTGGCACCAGAGGTTAGGTCACATGAGTAGCAAAGGCCTAAAGGTTATGCAATCGAACGGGAAGTTACCAGGATTGAGATCGGCTGATATAGACTTATGTGAAAGCTGCAGTCTTGGGAAACAAAAGAGAATAAGCTTCAAAAGGGTTGGCAGAACTCCTAAAGAAGAGAAGCTTGAGTTAGTTCACACAGATGTGTGGGGCCCAGCATCAGTTCCATCCACCGGCGGAAGATTATATTTCGTGACCTTCATAGATGATCACTCGAGGAAGACTTGGGTCTATTTCATGAAACACAAATCAGAAGTGTTTGAAGTCTTCAAGCGATGGAAGGCTATGGTTGAGAACGAGACCGGTTTGAAGATCAAGAAGCTTCGTTCTGACAACGGCGGCGAGTATGAAGACTCAGAGTTCAAGAAGTTCTGTTATGACAGCGGCATTAGATTAGAGAGGACAGTGCCAGGTACACCCCAGCAGAATGGCGTAGCAGAACGCATGAACAGAACCTTGACTGAGAGAGCCAGAAGTATGCGGTTACAAGCAGGTTTTCTGAAGCAATTCTGGGCAGAAGCAGTCAACGCCGCTGCCTACTTGATCAACCGGGGACCATCAGTGCCTTTGGAGCACAAAATACCTGAAGAAGTGTGGAATGGAAAGCAGGTAAACCTTTCTCATCTGAGAGTATTTGGATGTGTTTCATATGTACATCTGAGTGATCATGTTAGAAGCAAACTCGATCCTAAGTCCTTAAAATGTTTCTTTGTTGGCTATGGCGGCGATGAGTTTGGCTACAAGTTCTGGGATGAGCAGAACAAGAAAATCATCAGAAGCAGGGATGTGGTCTTTAACGAATCAGTCCTCTACAAAGACCGTGATGTAGTTCAGCCCACTAACTCGATGCAGAGTGATCCCACATATTTCGAGTCAGATGATGCCTTAGGTGGAGGCAATCCCAAAGCTAGTTCTGATGAAGAAGAAGAGATGATGGATGAGACCACTTCAGAGGGGGCAGATGAAGATGGAGAGCCTGTTTCGCCCGTTAGAGAGTTGAGGCGGTCAGCTAGAGTCCCCAAGCCTAATCCTAAGTATCCATCACTACAGCCAAGAGCTCATCTCAACTACCTACTTTTGAGTGACGGTGGAGAGCCAGAAAGTTATGATGAGGCCCTTCGAGTGGATGATGCGAGCAAGTGGGAGCTCGCCATGAAAGACGAAATAAAATCCTTAGATACCAACAAGACATGGGAACTTGCGAAGTTACCAACGGGGAAAAAGGCCTTGAGCAATAAGTGGGTGTACAGAATCAAAGAGGAACATGATGGTTCCAAGAGATACAA
>BQKN01017871.1:0-12789 GCA_022839385.1 Asparagus kiusianus | reverse complement strand
CATCCTCGGCCTTGGCCTGCTCCAACTCTGCTGACAACTTTATCTCCAGCGACAGAGTCTCGTTTAGGCGGCGATCACGATCTGCCATAGCTACTCGAACTTCGCAGGAGGCGAGATCAACAAATTGGAACTTTCCGCGCGAAGGGCGAGCAGCTACTGAACAGCACCCTCTACTTCGTTCAGACGCCGAAAGTAGGGCTTCTCCGTAGTAGCACCAAGCCTCTTGAGTAGGAAAAGCGAGTCGTGTTCAAGATCCTCCTTGAATTCCTCGAAGGGACAACTCTCCTCCAAGGCCAGCTGGATGCAGTGGGCCAAGGTGTCTTAGAAGTTGACCAGAGCTCGTGCCACCTTCCTCTTTCGCCAGCGTTCCAAGGGGGGGAGAGCGGCATCCTCGGTCGAGGATGAAGTCACTATTGAGGTACTGGTGGTCATGACCGGGGAAGCAGCGATTGGCGCCGCCAGAGCCGGAACGACCGCTGGGTGCCACTAGGGTAGCAGCGGCAGGATCGCAGGTCACTACAGACAAGGAAGTGGCCATCAGCCTAGTGGGAGTCCCGCCTTGGGTTGGAGACTCTCGCACTGAACGCTCACCCCCGACCGGTACTCCCTCGAAAGTGGAGGTTCCTCCTTGTTGACCCGCAGGGGCCGACATTTCCTCCTCGCTCGATAGCGCTTCATGAACTGAGGTGTCGTCATCCGTCTCTGATTCGCCTGAATAACCCTCCCAAGAGGGAGGATCCTCCTTGCCAGTAGCTTCATAAGAAGGGCCAACTACGGATGCAAAAAGAAGATTGATAAATGCCCCTTCGGCTTAGAAGGATCAACAACACTAAAACCCATGCTTACCTGAACCCCCTAGTTCTCCTCTGTCTCCACTCCCCTCCTCTTTGTCAGAAGGAATGGGGATCGCTTTCTCGACTGCACCTGCACGAATTCAATATGAACAGTCAGAGAATACGAACCCAACTTCGTACACAAGAGTACCACGCCGGAAAATTACCTCCTGGTGCAGGTGCAGGAGTCGTTGAGACCCCTGCCTGTAGCCCCACATCGGATGAAGGAAGGGTGTCCTTCGAAGTCACCGGAGCTGCCCACGATACGGCAGAAGGGGTAGGTTGAGCAACTCCCGCCCCAGAGACAGTATCGTCCCGACCATCCGCCGCTCTGGTGGTCCCCACAGTCTCCTCGCTACGGGCCTTCTTGGCCGCTTCCGCTCTGGAACCCTCCGCCGTCTCTCGCTGCCGTTTTGAGAGCAACGAACTGCTTGGAGATAACAGGGGCATCCCCATCCGCCCAGCAATCATGCTCCGGGCTTGCTCCAGACGTTCACCCGCTCGGGTCAACTCGACAGGCTCCTTACGCTCGCCTTGGGGATTCGAGGGAAGACTAGGAGAAGGAGCTCGTGTTTCTGGCGCCTCGGACTCATCCATACCCGCGTCAACGTCGTCGGTGTCCTCAACAGGATCCTCCGAGAACCATTCCCTAGCAGTTTGGTGGCCCCTCCGCCTCGAAGAACGAACAGCCTTTCTGGGAGGACTCCCCTGCTCCGCCAAACACGAACCCTGGAACCATAAACCTTCGGCATCAGCGCTGGCACCCCGATACCACCGGCAGTACAGGAGAGTGTGGTGAAGGTCACGATCCTTCACGGGTAGTTCAAAGCGGGCATGGGTACCACCAGCGTGAGTCCAGAACCATCCCCGAGCTCCATCCACCAACCCTCCTTCGAAGTGCAGATGGGGATTGGTGTTGCCCACGTACAATTGGTCGTACCCAAACTGACGGGCGAACCTGTAGGGGACATACGACTCAAGATAGCACACGGAGCCCATTCGTAGGATGTGATACCCCGGCTGGATATTCACCAACCAGCGGAAGGCACCACGCGAAAGAATCGTGTGATGATCCGCCGTCGGCACATCTCTGAGGGACTCCCCGTATCCTCCTCCACTGAAATAGGGAAAGGAACGGCAGAAATTGTAGTGGACGAAATGGGAGAGCGTCTTCCGCACGTCAAGAATGTCCTTACACTTCCAGGAGCACCTCTCCAAGCGCTCGACGAACGGAACAAACCTGTCTCCCTGAGGAGTCGCAGGGGCACTCATCAAGCACTCACAATGGCAGACAAACAATGCCATCAAATAAGTATACGGCAGCCCCACCCTAGGATTGGGGGTCCTGATAATTTCTCATGCCCCCTCATCGATAGCCGATACGCGGTAGAATTAGGCTGTCAGGGTGCGGAGCCCCCGGTGGATGCACGCTATCGTCGCCGATACCAAGGAATAAGACTTCCCGTGGGCTAAGCAAACTGCCGAATACACAACCTCCACAGGAAGAGCCTCAAAAGAATGAGTGGGGACTACGCACATCTTTAGCCACAGCATGAGATACCCCACAAACAAGGCCTTCCCAGATATAGGAGACTTAGCCTGGTGGTGAAACGAGTGGAAAACCATTCCGGATTTGAATCCGCCCTCGTCACGCTCAAGAGCTACTGTGGCCTCCCCTTCGGCCATCCTCCTCTCCACTTCAGCCTCGTCACACTCGCCTAGCAGAAGAGCAGGTTTCCCTTTGACATCGTTCCCCAGGAACAGATAGTCAGCCCAATTCTTGTGGCTGATCCCCGGGGTTCTCTTCTTCTTCCCCTTATGATCCGCAGCCCCTAAGGTACTGAGGCAGATGTGGTAGTGGCAGAGTAACTCCCACAGAGTTTCAACCGTCAAGGGGGAATGGTTCGAGAGCTGATCAATCTCGTCTTGGTCCGGGACGTACTCCTCATAGGGAAAGTCTCCCAGAGGCAGCCCTGACACGTCATACATCTCGTGAGGGGTAATGCCAAGCTCACCGTTGGGGGTGAAGAACGTGCTGTTTTCCGCACAGTACAGTTCCAGGATGCTGTGGAACTGGGAAGCGTTGATCCGCAAACCATGTCGAGTGGCTTGAATGGCCACGTACAGCTCCGAATCCTTGAGGTCAGAATTCTCGGCCAGGACATAATCGGTGATCTTGGATCACCAAGTGTCGCTACCAGGCACCGAGTATACCCACCCTGGGGCTCTGAAGTCTTTTGGGGGAAATCTCCCACCGACGCGGAAGAAGCGATGGCGAAAAGTCTCTGCTACCGCTGTCGTCTCCCCTGCCGGCGGCTCATTGGATAGCAGGCCAGGGCGCAGACCCGTCACACGCTTACAGGAACTCTCCACCCCATACCCAGCCGAAGAACCCGTAAAGATGCCGAAGTGACCCCGTCCTGAGTTGGAGTCAAATCCCAATTCATCACGTGGGGGACCGCGAAAGACCGCAGCTCGACGATCGAGAACCCTCTCGGCATACTAGGGAGGTAATAGTGAGTCCCTTCCACCGTGCGGAACCACCTGCTCTCTTTGAGCAGCAGAACGGAAGGATCGGTCGCTGCATCACCGAACAAAAATTAAGGCTTTGGCAGCTCCGTCCTAGCATCATCTGTCAGCACCGCATCAGTCGTCAACTCGCGTAATGTCAGGTGATGCCCGTCCGTAACCCTCTTTATCAAGCCATGTGGCTTATCAACAGTGAACGCGAGTACCGGAGCCAAAGAGGGAAATCGAGGAGGTGCCGTATAGCCCGTACCCCCGGCGTGGCCAACGGCCACACCCTCCGGAAAAGCCTCATTAGAAAAAGTCGCTGCAAGAAGGAACAAAAAGTCAATCAAGACAAAATCCGCTGTAAGGGCAAAGTCACCCATCAAACAGGTATGGGCGAATTCGCTTGTCGAAAGAGGAAACCCGTTTCGAACAAGGTCTATCCGTACAGACAATTCTCCCCTCTACCAGGAAAGGGCCAAACCCGCCTATCAAAAAGCCGGTTCGCCCCCTTCCCGTTAGAGTTTGAGTTCGCCCGGGGAGACAGAAATCACCCTCTAAAGGCAAATAGGACTAACTTTGCCCCAAATCGGGGAAGCTACCAAAGGACGGCGGAATTCCAGGATAATGAGCGACACTCATCCCCCCAACCCGACGCCTATACCCTACACGGGGTCGTCCAACGCACCCATCGACTTACCCGAGCGTGGCTCTGGTACACCGACGGGCATGCCGGCGGGGAGACGGTCGGAATAGCGTCCGGGGCCTGCTCCCCTCACTTTGCACCTCTTAGATCTTAGAGCCATTGCAAGTATGAAGGGGGAACTCTTTCCTTAGAAGTTTTTTTTTAAGATTCGAGAGCACGGTAACCCCCAAAGGAGGAAAAACGGCTGGTTTAAAAGGGCGGAGTCGTCCACGTGGCCACGATTGCCCTCGAAAGGCGAAACCTTGACGGACAAGAGACATGGCCACGACCAAATTCGACGGCCCAGATCACCCCCAGTATATCGAAAGGACCGAAATTGGCGGCTACATCCGACGGTTGGATTCAAAAACCACGGCCACGATCCAAACGAGGCGCACGAAGTTGACGTCGAACTGTCGAATCACAAAAAAAAAGAAGACAGGGCGGAACCCCGCCGCCTTAGTGAACACGCGGTTTGCTCTCACTGGGCTTACTTTCGCCCAAATAAGGGGTTTCACCAGCGAAAGTGCTGATAAAATCCGCAGGTCGGGCGAAATTTCGCCATCGAAGCTTAAACTTCGCCTACATGGTTCACCCACCTTTGGGAAATAAGCGACTTGCCCAAAATCTCGAAACCGACAAGGTGACCTTGTTTAGACCCGCGCCCCAGGCGGCTAGGGGTCAGAGTAGAAATCTTAGCACGAAGCCTAAGAGAAACTACTCGACAACTCATCATACTGAGGTGAATAGTATGGCTAGCCCGATTCACAAAGTAATCGGTAAAGGCAGATCAAATCCGTTGATAGCTGAGGATTTGCTAAAAATCCTAAGGCACTTGGCCCGCCCAAAACTTCTTTATTCAAAGTATTCCAGACCACACGTAAGCCGGTTTTGGTCTGAAAACTTTGAAGGGGGTCTTGTAGACGGTAAAAATTATCGCGGCGGACTAACGAACAAATTCGCCCATAAGTCGAGACCATCCACTTAGATGAAGAATGGAGTGTAGCCATGAAACGGGCTCGATGGCACACCTGGGCCCTCACACGCCAAGTCACATGGGCCCACTAGTAGAGTGAATCCGCCCTCATGAGCCAAATCCGCTCGCAGGGGTCCAAATCCGCCCTTATGAACCAAATCCGCTCGCAGGGGTCCAAATCCGCCCTCATGAGCCAAATCCGCTCGCAGGGGTGAAATCCGCCCTCATGAGCCAAATCCGCTCGCAGGGGCCAAATCCGCCCTCATATACCAAACTCGCTCGCAGAGGGCCAAGTCCACCTACGTGAGTCGAAAGCCGGGTTTTCTAGGGACAAGCCTCCCCTACTTCCCGCGATGCGAGGGGAGAGAGCACAGTGCTCCAGACTCATCAGACGGCCATCCGCAATTCAAGCGAACAAGACAGGCGCCGGACCGGCCTGCATACTCATAAATGCGGGTCACCTCACCCATCAGAATTGAGAGCCGGAGCCGTCGGCATGCAGCAAGTTGCCCAAACCCACTCGGGTACGAAACATCCATTCTCCCGCTCCTATTAAGGCATGGGGAGGGGGCACAGTGTCCCAGGACCGTCAAGCGGTCGCCCGATGGCTCAGGATGTAAGTGAGCGGACAGGCATCAGAGCAGCCTGCACCCTCATAAATGCTGCTTACCTCACTCGTCCAAGCAAAGGGCGAAAGCCGCCGGCGCTCGATGAGTTGGCCAGATCCACTCAAGTATCTGGTTGCCACTATCACCGATACGAGGAGGGGTTTTCCCACTCCTGTGTGACGTGACATAACATGCGGCTCCTCGAATGACCGTTTGCAGCACAGAGGAATAGCAGGATGTCTCTGAACAATGTATGGTCACATCCCATAATTCCAAGAACAGCTAAACTGTCTCTCTCCCATTTAAAGGCTTCTTTCAGCAACCTTAGGGGGATCGATCGATTGATCAATCAAAAAGAAAAAAGGGGCTTCTTACATATCCTTGCATTGCAGCGCCATCTCCTAGCTCCGAGCCCCAATCACCGGCGAGCCAGAAGAGACAAACTCCCTCACCCTGAGCTTCTACTGAGTACTGAAGCTCTCCGACAACCTCAGTTGAATCATCCAAGGAAAGCAGACTCGGCACGAGCACCGAGCGAAGCATCCTGTAGCTACCTTAAAGTCCTCACGATTAAACAAAGAGGGCCTTCCCTCCGCTTCTGTTGTAATCATTTGATTATTAGTTTGTAATAAGCCTTCTTATCAATACAAACGAAGTTCCCTGTTTTCGGGAGATCAAAAATTACACCTACAGTATTTCGTCTTGTATCATAATCACCGACGAAATCTGCATCATCCCTACAGTACTAATTTTTTCCTCCTGAAACACAATGGCATATCTGTAGTCTCTCTCAAGTATCGTAATATCCACTTCACGGCCTCCCAATGCTGTTTCCCTGGATTTCTTGCAAACATGCTCACAACTCCCACTGCATGGGCGATATCCGGCCTTATGCAAAACATCGCATACATAAGACTACTAATGGTTGATGAATATGACACTCTGCTCATGTGCTCCTTCTCTGCATCTGTCTTGGGCGATTCCTCCTCAGATAACTTGAATTGACTTCTAAGGGGCGAGCCGGCAGACTTGGCATTCTCCATATTGAATCTCTGAAGTACCTTCTCGATGTATTCAGCCTGACTCAACTTCAACGTCCCTTCAGCTTCATCTCGACTGCTTCGCATCCTAAGAATTTGTTTCGCTTCACCCAGATCCTTCATAGCAAACTCTTTCACCAACTGCTTCTTTAATTTGTTTATCTCCTCTAAGCACGATTCTAAAACATGTCATCAACATACAATAATAACACGATATAGCTGAACTCGAACCTCTTGAAGTAACAACAATAATCTGAATTGCATCTTCCATAGCCATTGCACTGCATGAAGTTAACGAACTTCTTGTACCACTGTCTTGGAGCCTGTTTCAAACCGTACAAGCTCTTCTTGAGCCTACACACCATCTCTTTCTTTCCTTCTTCTATAAAGCCAAGAAGTTACTTTATGTAAATTTTTTCATCCAAGTCATCATGAAGAAAAACAGTCTTCACATCCAACTGCTCAAGGTAGAGATTTTCAGCAGCTACTAAGCTCAACACCACTCTGATGGTTGTAAGCTTCACAACAGGAAAAAATATCTCCGTATAATCCACCCTTTCTCGCTGTTAGAACCATTTCACAACTAATTTGGCATTCTACCTCTTGCTTCTATCACTCTCCTGCTTGACTCGGTAGACCCACTTGTTATGTAAGATTTTTTTTTGTGCAGGTAACTGAGCTAACTCTCATGTCTTGTTCGTGTGGAGAGAATACATCTCTTCTTGCATCGCCTGCTCTCACTGTTGAGATTCACTAACTTGCATAGCCTCCTCATAGCACTCTAGTTCACCGCTATCTGTCAAAAGTAAATAATTAAATGATGAGAGATATATGAGATTCAGTTTGGACACCCTGGATGACCTCCTAAACTCTACGCCCTGGGTAGTAGTCTCTGCACCTGAAATCTCCTTCTTTCTTCGGTCAGAACTGACACTGTCTTCCCATCTAGAAATTCCTCCAAATCTATGTACTCGGATCCAGCTACATCCTTAGTGTTACTCCCACTGCTTTGGCTATCATTGGCATTGTATCTGTCCTTGTACATCACTTCTTCATTGAATATCACATCTCTGCTCCTGATGACTTTCTTGTTCTTCTCATCTCAAAGACGATATCTGAACTCATCAATGTCGTATCCAATAAATGTACACTTCTGGGACTTAGCTTCTAGCTTGTCCCTGACATGATCACTGATATGAACATATGCCACGCAACCAAAAAATCGTAAATGTAAGAGATTAACCTTCTTGTCACTCTAAACCTCTTCTGGAATTCCAAAATCCAATGAAACTGATGGCCCATGATTAAGCTACTGTATACACCGTGTCTGTCCAAAATATCTTAAGTAGACCTGCATGTAAACGTATGCTCCTCGCAGGCTCTGTCAATGTCCTGTTCATCCTCTCTGCAAAGCCATTCTGTTGCGGTGTCTCTAGAGTAGTCATCTCCAAACGAATCCCGTTCAGGCCACAGAACTTCTTGAACTCCTCCAACTCATATTCTCCACCATTATCCGATCTCAGACACTTTACTTTTATATATGTCTCGTTCTCTAACATGGATTTCCACTTCTTGAAGATCCGAACACCTCTAACTTGTGCTTCATGAAGTATACACACACATTCCTCGAGTGATCGTCGATAAAGGTGACATAGTACGCCGAATCGCTAAGAAAAGACACGCTAGCTGGACCTCAAACATCTGTATGGACGAGCTCTAGCTTCTAAGCTTTAGGTGGTCTTCCACTCTTCTAAAAGCTGATCATCTTTTGCTTCACGTAGATGCAATCCTCGCAAACACCAACTTCAACTGAATCGATGCCGGTTAGCTTTTCCTGTGAGTGTAAAATCTTCATACCCTTCTTTCTAATGTGTCCCAGCCTATTGTGCCACAGATCTGCACTCTCCTTGCCAGCTGTAACTACGAGGGTGTCACTCGCATGTAAAGTAAGGTAGAGAGTCCCTGTTTTGTTATCGCAGGCAACCACCATAGTACCGTTGAAAATCTTCCACGAATTACTGATGAATGTTAAAACATAGCCTTCCGCTCCAAGCTGGCCAACCGAAACAAGATTCCTCTTCAGCTTCGGTACATGTCAGACGTTCTTCAGATTCCACTTAGAGCCTTTTATCTGAATCTGCACATCGCCTCTTCTAACAATACTGCAAGGCTCGTTGTCCCCCAAGTACATTTTCCCAAAGTCCCTTGCTACATAGTTCTGAAAAAGCTTTCTATTAACAGTGACGTGAAATGAGGCTCCTGAGTCAATAACCCAAGAGTCAGAGTTGTTGTCCATAGTAAGGATCAAGACATCTTATGCAATATGAGCCTCCTGCTCATTCGCATCCTTCTTCGGCGCTTTGCAGACTGAAGACATATGACCCTCCTGACCGCAGTTCCAACACTTTTCTTTGATAAGCCTAACATTCGAGTGTAGGCATCGAAAATTGCCTATAGGTCTCCACGAACAGCTCAGTGTTAAGGAACGACAATGAACGTCACTATCTGGTTCACAGGAGTTCGATTGACGTCGGTGAACGCTTGAAGTGAATCGACGAACTACGTGAGCTGACAGAATTTCGGAATAACGAAGGCACGGGCTAATCGGGAGCCCCGCGATGTTTACAAAAGGAACAACGCCCTTCGTGTCTCATTCATTCTACATATAATCCAACCATTGGAGCTAATAGAACTCTTTGTCAGACTTCCAGCGCATTTGGAATCACTCAAATCCGAGTTCGGACGAAGAACTTACAGCGGAAGTGGACGAATGCACCTCAACGGAGTGTCTCGGCCAATGTGAGACACCCCAGGGGTGTCTCGGGTTTTCCGAGACACCCCAGGGGTGTCTCGAGTTTTATGAGACACCCTAGGGGTGTCCCGGATTTTGGGAGACACCCTCCAAGGCAGATTTGGGCCTTTAGCCCGTTTTAACCGCTCCGCTATCCCCTCAAGCCTATAAATACAAGTCTTAGGCCTCATTTTTTCAGGGCTGGAGTTTTGGTGCCTCGGCGAAGCCCTGCCGGATTGAAGACTTAAAAGTACACAAATTCCAGAGAGGAGGAGGAGAGATCGGATCTAGTTCTTCAACGTAAGAGATCGAGAATCCTCAGATCTACATCACCCGTACCCAATCCTTAGGATTATCCCGTCGTGGTAATTCTAAGAAGAGCAAATATCTCGCTTTTATCGAGATAGGCGCTTCAGTTTTCTCGATCCCTTCGCGGATAGACGAAGCTCTGCCCAATTTTTCAGTAATCAGATCAGATCGACGGTAGTCCACGGATAAACCCCGGCACAGGCAAAGACACCCACGCAAGCAGAAGACCGATAAACGTTCTCTGCGTTTGTTTGACAAAGTTGTAAACTTGTTTTATTTTCATTGTGTAAGGAGATCTTATAAAAAGATCAACTTTTTATTTTATTCGAGTTTATTGTAATGACTAAAGTTGTAATAGATTCGATAGCAATGAAGATAGCAACTTTCACCGCAAACAAGCTGGCGACCACAGTGGGAGCCAACAGCTTCGATGCCGAAGCTGTCGTGCCGCAGCCGACGATCAAGATCCCGGTGCTCGAAGTGGTCGAATACGAATTCAACCAGCAGAGATTCGAGGAATATATTTCCTCCTCCTCCACCAGATCTGCTCCTCCTCATAAGCGCAGGGAGATCTCCTCCTCCCATAAGATCCGCCGGTCCCCAGATCTGAAGATCCAAGAAGTCGATCTCCTCGACGTCGCTGCTACAGTTGCACCTTGCAACGATCCGCTGGCCAGATTCGCAGATCTGAATTCCTTCACGATCAAGGAGTCAACTGCTGAAGGCACGCCAACTTTATCAAAGAGAGCACGTCAAAGGAAACGCCAACGTCTCGCGCGCCAATTCGCCAAGGCTTTGGATCAGGTGGACAGATTCCGTTACCAAGCAGATCTGAAGTTCAGAAAGCGCCAAGTGGCTAATCTATCGCCACGACCAACATCAGGATCCTCCTCCCGACCTCCGATTAACGTATGGGTTCGTGTCAAACGAACCCACTCCACTCTCGAGGAGCGAATTCAGAAGCGCCGCGCCTTGTTTGCGCATGCCCGGACTCTGGTGCGAAAAGCACAGGAAATGCAAACGGACGAGGCAGTTAAGAGATCGCCGAGATCCAAACAAGTTTGGATGCCAAAAGCCAAATCAGCGCCTAAGGCAAAAGCAAGCGATGTTGCTCTCCGGCCTTCGTCAACTCCAGATCCTGCTCCCGCACCTCCGGTGAAGCCCTATGACAACATGGATCTCTCCAAATCTAGAATCCTATTGAAGGATCGCATTGGCTCTCTACCCGAGTATCGAGGCAAAGCGCCTGTTAAGGAAAGCTTGAGACCGTTAAAGGAGCTTCGAGCAAACGTCCGGACTGGGGGTCGTAAGTGACCTCCTAACAAATTAATTTCTACAACAGCTCGCTTGGAGGTACGTGCAGAAAACCAGGAGCCCATTAAGGTTTCACCCTCACAAGGGTGTGATTCCAAACGTGTGACTCCTGTAGATGCTAACAAGGCAATGTTTACTCAGAAGAAAACGCGTCAGACTGACGAACGCGTTATACCTGAGAATTCATGTAAACAGCCGATAGGTTGCTCTGACCGCAACGTCGATGAGTTATACTATCGGGCTGGGGGTACGAATAAATCTCGAAAGAGAAGTACCCAGGAAATGGACTTTCACTGTCCGTGTACCAAAATTATCAGGGTAGTATTATCAGTGTGTAGCTGCCCCAAGACTGCTCTACAGAGGGTCTCGGCATTTGAGAGGATCTCCACTGAAGCATCAAAGCCCAAATCAAGACGTTTTCGCAAAAGACGATCGGTTGTTCGAGATGATGAATTCCCAGGAGTTACCATCAACATGGTCAATAAGGGAAAATCTCTGATTGTTTCAAGTGGTTCTAACCCGAATTTCTCTCCAGGAAGAAGAGTCAATTCGGGAATAACCCAACGAATATCTCAGCTTCAGCTAGAAGCCGTCGGATATAACGATTACCCAGAGATCTACGAAGGAATCCATTCCGATGACGAACTCTCGGATTCTTATTCCGCACTCACCTCCGACGATACAACGTCTAGCATAGGACAAGCTCAGGAAGTGTTCATGATCAACACCGAGCAAATAACCAAAATCATTGAGGATGCTTTAGCCAAGCAGAAAGAAACATTCAAAATCGAAATGGAAATGGCTATGCAGGAGATGAGACAAATGCATGACCAACAAATCCGAGCTTTGTCGAATCAGCTAGTTGAATCCAGCCGTCGCACACAGAACGCCGCAGTCGACAGCGATCCAGAAGTGGACGAAATCATCATGGCTGACGTACCTCCCAAAAATACTGGTTGTGGTTTAAATGCACACCCTACAGATAACAATACTGGGGGTGGTCCTACCAAACATAACAATGTTGGGGGTGGCCCCGCTATTCCTCTCGGAAATTATCCAAAACAGGATATAGATGAGGACGAAAAGATGAAGGATCTCGAGAGCAAAATTAACGCTTTAATATCTGCTCAAGAGGTAAAGAAGACCGGCATTCCGTGTCCTTACCCGAAAGAGTGGGACTCGATCCCGTATCCGGCGAAGTTCAACCTGATCAACTTCACGCCGTTCGACGGGAAGGGTTCCCCCACTCAGCATCTAATCTATTTCAAGTCCTACTTGGGGGTGATCTCTGGAAACGAGCCTCTTATGGTTCGGTCATTCGTTGGCACCTTTCGCGGGTCTGCTTTCGATTGGTACCGCCGTCTCAAGCCTGGAAGTATTAACAACTGGGACGATATGGAGAACTCATTCCTTGGTAACTTCTTTGATGACGATGACGAGGTATCCCTCAGAACACTCTTCGATGAGAAACAAAAAGACGGAGAGTTGGTGGATACTTTCATCAAACGCTTCCGCAATCAGGCAATGAACTGCAAGGATCCCGTCACGGAGGAGTTCGTCTTGCAGACCTGTCATAATAACTTGTCCATTAACATCTTGGACGTTATAGGAGTAGAGCCGCTCAATACCTGGAAAGAGTTGAAGGTGCGCGGCGAGCAGGCCGAACGCTTCCTCAGAAGGAGGAAGGTCGAAAGAAGCCAACCGATGGATGACCCTCTGAAT
>BQKN01017868.1:0-11893 GCA_022839385.1 Asparagus kiusianus | reverse complement strand
TTCCGCACGCGATTGACATTGTTTGCGTGCAATTTGTTGACCTCGTCGCTTCGTCACTCGATGGTTCGTTGATTTGTCGAATCACCGTGTCGAGCTGTGTTGTGGGACCTATAGGTAATTTTATACGCCTACAATCAACTCTCTATTTTCAACTGTCTTCAGTGAAAGGTTACCTAAAAGTTTCAAATGAGCTCCCAAAGGTACACTAACTGGCTTCGTATCCATGCTAACATTAAACCATTGTAGAACCTTCTTCAAATAAGCCACACGTGTTAAAAAAATTCTGCCCTTCTCTTTGTCTCTGCCGATTCCATCCCCAAAATGCGTTTTGCCTCACCCAAATCCTTCATCTCAAACTCCTTTAAAAGTTGTTCCTCAACTCATCTATAGCAGATTTGAAAATAGAAGCAACCAACATGTTATCGACATAAAGCAATAAATAAATGTACACACCTCCTTTTAACTTGTGATAATACACGCAAGGATCAAACTAGCTCCGAGTGTACAAATGACCGATTATGAAACCATCAAATCACCTATACTACTATCGAGGAGATTACTTCAAACTATATAGCAATTTCTTTAACCTACAAACCAACTTTTCCTTCCCTGCAGCTTAGAATCCCAATGGCTGAGTCATATATATATTTTTTATTAAGATTACCATGAAGAAATGCTATCTTCAACTGATCTAACTCCAAACCATACTATGCCACTAAATCTAGCAAAATCCGAATCGAAGAGTGCTACACCACAGAAGAGAAAACCTCATTATAATCAATATCTTCCTCCTTTACATAGCCCTTTACAACCAACCTAGCTTTGGATTTCACTGGAGTGCCTATAATGCCCTCCTTCTTCATGTATACCCACTGGAAACCAATCGGTTTCCGCCCCTTTGGAAGATCAACAAGCTCTCATGTATCGTTCTTATGAAGAGATTCTATCTCCTCCTGCATAGCTACCTACCACGAATCAGCCTTTGAACTCTACTCAGCCTCTCTGAATGTAGTAGGTACCATCTCATCGATACTCTCTACCGAAAGTGCTTACGTAATTACTATATTTGTATACCGTGTTAGCATCCGTATGTCTCTCCTCTGTCTCCAAACTGTAATAGAATCCTAAACCTAAACTGTCGGTCCCTGATCCTACTCATCTGTACCCGTATCCTCTAAATCATCATCGTGCTCGCCTAGCGTCACCTCAGTCGACACTCTAATGGACACGGTACCACTTGGACACCATGGAGCTGCATCAATCTCCACCACCTACGATATCTCCTCTGTTGTGGTGCTCTCCACCTAGTGAGGGGTAGGAAGCTTCAAGATAGAAACCTCATCAAAAGTGACATCACTACTCAGCACGATCTTCTTATCCACTGGATCCCATAGCTTGTATCTCTTGATGCCACGCTTGAATCCTACAAATATGACCTTCCTAGCTCGATATTCCAATTTATCTGTTCTCACATGATAAAATGCAGGGCACCCAAATACCTTGAGCTGGTCATAGTCATGTGCTGGCTCTCCCATCCACATCTCCATAGGGGTCTTCCCCTCAATCGCAGATGAAGGCAGCCTGTTAATGAGGTAGCTCACATATGATAGTATATCAGCCTAAAAGATCTTCTCCAAACCACTCTGCGACAATAAGCATTGGACCTTCTCCACTAAAGACTGATTCAACCTCTCCGCCGCCCTATTTTGCTATGGTATATGAGTAACTATGAAGTATCTCTCTATGCCCTCATCTCGACATAGCTGCTGAAAGGGATCTGATGTGTACTCACTGTCATTGTCGGATCACAATGTCTTAATCTTTCTCTCAATCTGCAGTTCCAATCTTCTCTTCCACTCCACAAATAACTCTAGAACTTCATTCTTATGCTTCATAGTGTATACCCAATAACGCCTAGAATAGTCACCAACAAACGTGACGAACCAATGTCGACCACTAAGTAATGCAGTCTTGGTGGGACCCTAAACATCTGTGTGCATGTGATCTAAGATTCCCCTCGTCCTATAGATGGCTATCCCGAACTTCACCTTTGTCTTCTTGCCAAGAAGATAATGCTCACAGAACTCAATCTTTTCACTCTTGGCTCCCTTCAATAGCCCCTGCTTGCACGAAGCCTGCAGTGATTTTTCTCCTGTGTGCCCTAACCTGTAGTGCCAAAGTCTACTTATGACTACCTCTAAAATAGCTAAAGCTACCTGGCCAACCTCGGTGCTCCCCTTCAGATAATACAAGTTTCGACCACGGACTCCCTTCAACACCACTAAATATCCCTTAGTAAACTTTGCTACAACGTCTTCAAAGGTCACCTTAAATCCCTTTGCCTCCAAATCTCTAACAGAAATAAGATTCTTTTTCAGCTGAGGAATAAATCTCACCTCTTTCAATTCACAGACTACTCTATAGTCCATCTGAATTCTCACGATACCTATTCTACAAATACTACAGGATTAATCATTTCCTATGATAACAACACCCCCAATAAGTCTGTCAAATGATACAAACCAATCTCTCCTAGGAGTCACATGATAAGTAGCGGCAGAATCAAGTATCCAATCTGATACATCCACATGGTTCACCTCCGAAGTAATCAATAGAGAAAAGCTCGAATCATCGGAATCATCGTCTTTGATAATATTCACCTCATTAGCCTTCGGGCCATTCTTCTTGCTATTCTCCTTCTCCTTGAGCTTCGGGCAGGCTCTCTTCCAATGTCCCTGTTCCTTACAGAATGCACACTGATTCTTAGCTAACTAGTGATGGCCTATAGACTTCGACCTGCTCCTATTACCACCTTTCGGATATGGGCTTCTACCTCTCATCGACAAGGTCTCTCCTGAAGTACTGTAGGCGTATAAAACTGCCTATAGGCCCCTTAACACAGCTCGACGACGCCGATTCAACAAACGGACCATCGGGTGACGTATCCAAACAAGACTGTTAGCCCACAACGCCGAAGCCAAGTGATACGCGACGAAGCGGACTAACGAGGCTAACGAACCACACGCAAACAACGGAATGCATCCATTCGCATGCGGAATCAAGCCAACGGTTCGAGGAGTCAACGAGTCATCCAAACAAGAGCGAACTCGGATGAATCACGATCGAATCAAGATCGGTTTCAGACTCGAATTCAGAAGCGGATCTACTGCCAAATCAGGTCAACAAATCGAATCCGAACCGATCACCCGCATAACCGAATCACGGACAAAACGGATACAACAACCAAACGACGAACCCAAACACCCGGAGGGGCTCGGCAAAAAACCGAACCACCTCAAGGTGGCTCGGCCCAAGCCGAGCCACCCTGAGGTGGCTCGGTGGCCGAGCCACCCCAGGGTGGCTCGGCCAAAGCCGAGCCACCTTGAGGTGGCCGGCCCCCCCTGTGTGTTGGCCACACGTGCACACGGGTACAGTGACGCTTGGCTATAAATAGGAGAGGGGGTGGTTCATTTTCAAGGGTTGGGACTTTTGGAGAGCCGAAACTCTGCCGGATTGAGACATTTTTCTTGAATTTTTGAAGGCTTGAAGACTTGGACATTCAGATCTGATTCTTGGCGAGCATCCGTATCACAAAAGGCAGGAGTTCGAGAGGACCAAATCTCAGATCTACGTTGCTATACTCCAGATCAAAGCTTGGTCTTTGATCCCGAGATTTGAGCGATTGTTTCCATGGTGAAATAATCCCTCCGGCTATTATTTCCTTGGTGAAATAATACCCGTCATATTGCGTAGATCTATTCGGATCTAGATCGTGCGGTGGTCAACGGATCAACCATCGGCGCAGGCAAACAACCCACGCAAGCGAGCGATCGCAAAACAGGAGCTCGCGATTTGTTCGACAAATAAGGAAAGTTGTAATTTTCATTTTTTGTTTGATTTTCATTGTAACCGGATCTTATAAAAAGACCGGATCTTTGTAACGCAAAAAGTTGTTATTTAAGAGTACAATGGAATCATCAATGAAGAAAGCTACCATTTTTCCCGCGAACAATCTGGCGACCACAGTGGGAGCCACCGATCTCGCTGACGAGATCGGAGCGTCGCAGCCGCGGATCTCAATCCCGGTCGTGGAGGAGGTCAAATACGAGTTCGACCAGCAGAAGTTCGAGGAGTACTTATCGTCCTCGTCCGGATCAACCTCCCCCCGCAAGTCCAAGAAGTTCTCCTCCAGGAGAAAGGCTCGTTGGTATGAAGATGTTGAAAGTACCAACGAAGATCTCGCCCCGTTGGATGCCGAAGCTGCATTGGGCGAGATTCCTCCAATTT
This sequence comes from Asparagus kiusianus, assembly GCA_022839385.1. Taxonomy (NCBI): domain Eukaryota; kingdom Viridiplantae; phylum Streptophyta; class Magnoliopsida; order Asparagales; family Asparagaceae; genus Asparagus; species Asparagus kiusianus. The sequence continues at coordinate 7,606 of BQKN01017868.1, read as the reverse complement.
CTAACCAGGTCAAGTCGGTTCCTGCCAATTCCTCCGTCACCAAAGGAGTAGTGACTCTCTCAAAGAGAGCCCTCCAAAGGCGACGCCAACGCTTGGCCCGAGAATTCGCGAAGGCAATGGAATCCACGGATAGAATCCGCCATAACGCGAGTCCGAAAAACAAGGGAGGCAAACAGCCTCAACAACAAATGAAGGGTAGCTCCTCCAAGCCACCGACGAACGAATGGGTCTGTGTCAAACAGAATCGATCAACGCTGGAGGAGCGCATTCGCAAGCGCCGCGCATTATTAGCGCAAACACAGGCTCAAGCTGAAGAAGCCCGTAGAAGGTTGCAGAAGGAGGTGGCTAAGAAGCCGCCGTCAACCCACAAAGTTTGGAGACCGAAGTCCGAAGCGACGGTTCAAACCAAGGGGCAACAATCGCAACCGTCGAAAATGCAACTTCCGGCGAATCAATCCAAACCGCCGATGACTTCCACAATTACCCCGGGAGATTCCGCAGGACCGTCCCAGAAAAGGAAGTCAGTTTTGGAACGCCTCGGTCTAATTCCCGATGAAAGAGGCAAGGCTCCAGTTCAAGAACGTTTGGGCCCGATGTAGAAGCCCCGAACGACTCAACTTGCTCAGCATGACAAGAAGTTCAAGGCTACCGCGCGCGCCAATTTGCGCATCGAAGTCCAGGAGCCCGCTGAGAACTCACGCCCACAAAGGCATGTTTCGAGGCGCGTAACGTTTGAAAGCCCAAAGAAGGCAATTCGCCCCCAGAAGGAAACATTGTCGTCCGATGACGATGACGTTATACCTGGGAAATCGTGCCAACACACAATAGGTTGCTCCGACTTTCAAACGGACGAGCTGTACTATCGTGTTGGGGGTACGAGGAAAACTAGGAAAATGAGTCCTCAAAGACTAGAGACTCAATGCCCCTGTGCCAAGCTCATTCGGGCGGTACTGTCTGAATGCAACTGCATCAAAGCAGTCCCCGAGAGAGTCTAGGTGTTCGAAAGGCTCAGCACTGAAACGCCAAAGCCAAGGCCTAGGCGTTTCCGACGAAGGAGAGCGGTGGTTGAAGATGGAGAATTTCCAAGGGTCACCGCTAATATGACCAACAAGGGGACATCGGTACAGGATGATCTCGAGTCGATTCTGAAAGCATCCCGACGTCTAACCCGTCTGCAGTCTGGAGCCATTGCACGAGGAACTTATGGTAGGGTTCGGGCAATACTACCTTCAGAAGGTGAAGAGTCGGATGCCTACTCTGCGGTCGTATCAGATAATACAGTATCCAGTGAAGGGGAACCCCGCGAGTCGCTGATGATAAGCGCGGAACAAGTGGCCAAGATGCTCGAAGAGGCCATGGCTAAACAGCAAGAGAGCTTCAAGTTCGAAATGCAGATAGCCATGCAGACCATGAGAGAGATGCTTGACCAACAAATCCAGGCATTAAGGAACCAACAAGGCGAACCAAGTCGTCATAACCAGAATAATCTGGAAGATGAGGACACAGGTGCAAATGAAACTCATAACGCCAATAACCCTCCCATCAATGCAGGGGGTGGCAATGAGGATGCTAGTCACAACACCACGCTTCCACCTCAGAATCGTGCTGACGAAAACTCGGGTGAAAGTCTGAAAATCAAAAACCTCGAGAGCAAAATCAATACATTGATTTCCGTTCAAGAGATAAAGAAGACGGGTATCCCTTGTCCATACCCAAGAGGGTGGGAATCAATCCCCTATCCGACGAAGTTTAGTCTAATCAACTTCACGCCGTTCGATGGGAAGGGTTCCCCCACTCAGCATTTGATTTATTTTAAATCGCACCTGGGTGTTATCTCTGGTAATGAGCCTCTGATGGTGCGGTCATTCGTTGGCACTCTTCGCGGAGCCGCCTTTGATTGGTATCGTCGTCTCAAACCAGGAAGCGTAAATAGCTGGGACGACATGGAGACAAAATTCCTCGCTAACTTCTTCGATGATGACACCGAGATATCCATCGGAATGTTGCTCGACGAGAAACAAAAGGACGGGGAATTGGTCGATACCTTCGTCAAGAGGTTCCGGAACAAAGCGTTGAATTGCCGGGATCCGATCACTGAGGAGTTTATTCTCCAGACCTGCCACAACAATCTTTCGTTGGACGTGTTGGAAGCAATAGGGATAGCACCATCCAACACTTGGAAAGACTTGAAGGTGCGCGGTGAACAAGCCGAGCGCTTCCTCCGAAGGAAGAAAGCCGAGAGGAGCCAATCGATGACGAATCCTCCAAACTCGAACTTCGCCTCCCGTGGTAAGGGCAAGGTACCTGTAGCGGCTGTTGATGCTAATCAAACGTCACAACAGCAGCCCCGGAGACAGCAGAAGACTTCGGGTCAGAGGCTCCAAAAAGAGTACTCCTTCAAGGACGAAGATGTTCCAGCCATCTTCGAATCCCTCCTTGAAAATAACAAGATCAAACTGCCACCGATCGCGAATCAGGAGGAAGCTGACAATACTGCGGATCCAAAGTACTGTGCGTATCATAGGAGGATCCTTCATCCCACTAAGGATTGCTTTACTCTCAAGAATAGCATCCAGACCTTGATTGAAGCCGGCGTTATATCGCTCAATTAAGTCGAATGAAAACTCCGACAAGTATAAGAGTATAAACTGCTTCTTAACACTCCGAAGAGTATACGAGTATAAACTGCTTCTCAATCCTCCGACCGGTATAAGAGGTTAAACTGCTCCCTGATACTCCAATAGGTGTATGAGTCTAAACTATTTCCTTTCTTTCACGGGAAGTTCCTGGAGAGTGCCATGCGTGGTATTCTTAAGGATAACCTGATCGTGCAGCTGATACAATGATACACCCAGTTTTGCAAAGAAAGCTGGGGGTGGATAATTCATATAACGGGAAGTTCCCGGAAGAATGTTAAATGTAATATTCTTAGGGATAATCCGGTCATGATGAATAAAGTGATAAACACTAAACTCCTAATTTCCGAACACTCTTTTGCTGAGATGAAATCCGATCACTTCATTGGATCAATTTTCCCTCACAAAACTCTCATTGGTGTTTAACGACTCATAGTCTCCACCACAGAATCCCCCACCGATCAAACTAATTGACGACGGGACCACCAAAATTCTTTCCTGTTTAATCTATTCAAACTTCCGCTATGTTCGTGCACTCAACACTTTCATTGTTAGAGTCCGGATATAATGCTTAGAATTCTGATCTATTAATCATTGACGAATTGTCAAAGCCCCCTTTTGTTAAGTCTTTGTCACTTAACATCAGGAACCCCCTTTGAGTGATTTGTACGAATCAACATTCCTACAGTGATTTGTACTCTCACTCTCACTTTCCACTTGGTCAAACCTTCCTACAGTTAGGACCAAAACCAAAATCCCCTCTCGATTCCTTCAATGAACGAGAGGCCCACAAATCAAGCGATCAAACCTTTTTACAGTTAGGATCGTTTTAAACCCCCCACTTGGTCAAACCTTTCTACAGTTAGGACCACAACCAAAATCCCCTCTCGATTCCTCCAATGAATGAGAGGTCCGCTTTCAAATCGAGTTAGGGTCATCTCAAACTCCCGCTTGGTCAAACCTTCCTACAGTTAGGACCAAAACCACAATTCACTCTCGATAAACGAGAAATTCAACTTTAGTTCGGTAATCAAACCTTCTGACAGTTAGGATTATCCGAATCTTTTCGATTCTCGGAGTGGAGATCCCACTCTTAGTTTCACCTTTCCGGATTTTGGGGGTGGAGATCCCACCTCAAGTCTCCTTTTCAACCGGGAATAGAATATAAAATTCTTCCTTCCTTGTTCGGGGAATAGAATATAAAATTCTTCCTTCCCACATCAATCTTTTTTCCAAGAATTTAGGATTCATTATAGGAAGTTTATCCCGAATCCTAAGCAGGGATAAGTCTGCGCCTAACACGCGCTGCCGGTTTAGTCTTTCTCCGTAGAAGAAGATACCAGAGTTTGATTCTGGGGTATTCTATCCTGAAACCTAAGCAAGGATAAGTCTGCGCCTAACCTGCGCTGTCGGATAGTTCTTAACCGTTAAAAAGAACACCCGCCCACATATTCAACATTGTGGCAGGTTGTTATTAATAACATCAAAATCCATACCTTACACGCATGGGGAATTTCATCCTGAATCCTAAGAAAGGATATGCCGACGCCTAACACGCGTCGCTGGTTTAATCTTTACCCGTAGAAAGAGATACCAGAGCCTGACTCTGGGGACCTTTATCCCGAAGCCTAAGTAGGGATAAGTCAACGTCTAATACACGTTACCGGGTAGCCTATTCCCGTAACAATGGCGGAGTCTACGTATTCGAAGTCGTAGCATAAAGTCTAAGGGAGTTCATTCCTTTAGCGTAACGTTACATGCGGAACGGATTTAGACAATCCGCATGCTAGCCCGACTCAAACGGTAGTCGGTAAAGGCTAATCAAATCCGTTGAAGGCTGGGGGTTAGCCAAAAATCCTAAAGTCAACGCCTAACACGCATCGCCGGGTAGCCTATTCCCGTAACAAGTGGCGAAGCCTATGTATTCAACGTCATAGCATAAAGTCTAAGGGAGTTCATTCCTTTAGCACAATGTCACATGCGGAACGGACTAAAATAATCCGCATGTAAACCCGATTCAAACGGTAATCGGTAAGAACACGTCAAATCCGTTGAAGGCTGAGGATTTGCCAAAAATCCTAAGTCAACGTCTCATACACGTTGCTGTTTAGTCTTTTCACAGGAGAAAGATGAAGTCTACGTATTCAATATCGTAGCACTAAAAGGGTTAACTCTTTTAGGTTAACGTCACATGCGGAACGGACTTAAACAATCCGCATGCTAGCCCGACTCAAACGGTAGTCGGTAAAGGCTCAATCAAACCCGTTGATGGCTGAGAATTTGCCAAAAATTCTATGAATGCGAGTCATTGACGCATCAATTTTATAGATTGGTCTCGTGACTCGAGTATCCGCCATGCTCTAATACCTTAAGAGCTTAAACTGTGTATACTCCAGCAGACGTACGAGTATAAACTGTGTCAAACGCCGGACAACGCGTTGTAAACGAAGATTCAACGCCGATGACCGATGGTTAGTTATATATTGAAACAACAAACTCGAGTTAAAAAGTCAAGAAATCAAGAATCGACTTCAAGTTCAGAATTCCGACAGACGGTCAGACAATAAATGCAGCACCGGAACCCTTACAGACATTCGACAAAGCACCGAATAGCCTGGAGGACTGAAGGAATCAAGAATAGAAGCCATTCCAGATATCCCGTCATAACCAATTGAAGGATGGGACAATCATATCCAAAGTATTCCAGACTCTTCTATAGAAGAACGAGGCTGAAATACTTTGGAGGGGGTATCTGTAGGCGTATAAAACTGCCTATAGGCCCCTTAACACAGCTCGACGACGCCGATTCAACAAACAGACCATCAGGTGACGTATCCAAACAAGACTGTTAGCCCACAACGCCGAAGCCAAGCGATACGCGACGAAGCGGACTAACGAGGCTAACGAACCACACGCAAACAACGGAATGCATCCATTCGCATGCGGAATCAAGCCAACGGTTCGAGGAGTCAACGAGTCATCCAAACAAGAGCGAACTCGGATGAATCACGATCGAATCAAGATCGGTTTCAGACTCGAATTCAGAAGCGGATCTACTGCCAAATCAGGTCAACAAATCAAAACCGAACCGATCACCCGCATAACCGAATCACGGACAAAACGGATACAACAACCAAACGACGAACCCAAACACCCGGAGGGGCTCGGCAAAAAACCGAACCACCTCAAGGTGGCTCGGCCCAAGCCGAGCCACCCTGAGGTGGCTCGGTGGCCGAGCCACCCCAGGGTGGCTCGGCCAAAGCCGAGCCACCTTGAGGTGGCCGGCCCCCCCTGTGTGTTGGCCACACGTGCACACGGGTACAGTGACGCTTGGCTATAAATAGGAGAGGGGGTGGTTCATTTTCAAGGGTTGGGACTTTTGGAGAGCCGAAATTCTGCCGGATTGAGACATTGTTCTTGAGTTTTTGAAGGCTTGAAGACTTGGACATTCGGATCTGGTTCTTGGCGAGCATCCACATCACAAAAGGCAGGAGTTCGAGAGGACCAAATCTCAGATCTACGTTGCTATACTCCGGATCAAAGCTTGGTCTTTGATCCCGAGATTTGAGCGATTGTTTCCTTGATGAAATAATCCCTCTGGCTATTATTTCCTTGGTGAAATAATACCCGTTATATTGCGTAGATCTATTCGGATCTAGATCGTGCGGTGGTCAACGGATCAACCATCGGCGCAGGCAAACAACCCACGCAAGCGAGCGACCGCAAAACAGGAGCTCGCGATTTGTTCGACAAATAAGGAAAGTTGTAATTTTTATTTTTTGTTTGATTTTCATTGTAACCGGATCTTATAAAAAGACCGAATCTTTGTAACGCAAAAAGTTGTTATTTAAGAGTACAATGGAATCATCAATGAAGAAAGCTACCATTTTTCCCGCGAACAAGTACTAGCGCGAAAAGTCTCTTTGTCCTTCCTTCTCAAATCATAGTTCGTCAAAATATTAGTAACTTCACTATATGTGATAGAAGATCTCTTGTTCAATAAGGTAAGCATGAAAGTATCATACTCCTCATCCGGTAAGGAGCCCAAAAGAATAATAGCATTATACTCGTCCGTGATCTTCTCATCCACGTTCGCCAAGTCCTACAACAACTTCGTATAGTTGTTCACATGAACTACAAGCGAGGTGCCCCTTGGACATCTGAAATCTAAACAATCTTCGCAGCAAGTGCAAACGGTTCTCAACACTCTTCATAAGATACTTATTGTTAAGAATCTCTCACATCTTCATTACAGACGTCACCCCAATCACATCATACTTTAGCTCCTATTCCAAACAGGACCTGATCACCCCACAAGCATTCCTATTTATCTTTTCCCATACCGCCTCTACATATTTTGGTGACCTCTCATGGACTATGATGGTCTCCTCCAAATTCTGAGCATTGAGCGCATCATGTATGTCGCTCATCCACAAATTAAAATTGATATTACCATCATATTTAACCACGCTAATATTGGTGTTCTGAAAACTATGCTAATATTTAACCACGAGAGAAGATTAACAAACCAAACACGAGCATAATCTGTCATGCCTCGCTTCCCAAAATATCGGGAATCAGAAAGTGAACAAGCCCGTGACGTATTAGATTAAGGAAAATAAATAAAAATAAATATTTTTTCTTAACCTAATATGCTAAGCACCAAGCAATATACAATGCAAAATCACAGGTCCCGATCACAGATAATGAGAATATAATAAATAACTCAGAATGGAAAAGAGACATATCTCAAATAGAATATCATTCGAGATACAGAGTTTGGGTCAAACATGCCCTTATTACAAAATAGAACAACTGAATACTAGAGAAATATAAAAATACACCGTCTAACAAAAATAAGAAGGAAATACTACAAAAGATAAACTAAGGACCATCAAATAACTAAGGAAATAGCTAAGCTTTAACTTGTTCTTCTGCTCCGTCTACAAGGCACTCCTGCTGAGAATCCT
>BQKN01017865.1:0-10210 GCA_022839385.1 Asparagus kiusianus | reverse complement strand
CGTATGCCCATTTGTAGGAGACCATCGATCTCCGCTGCTCGAAGTGAGAGGGATTGAGCTCTGAAGTCTGTAAACTTGGGGGCGATAGTGGGCTTTGTCATACCCAAAAAGGAGCCCAATAGCAAAAGACGACAATAATAATAATCAATAATGAAATAAAATAAAAATAATAATTCACATATATAGCCTTACCTCATCATGATTTGCAAAAATACCCTCCAAATCTCAATGTTTACAAGAACTACCCCTCACATCACTAAGTTTGAAAAAAAAAATACAATCAAAGTAATGAATCATCAACTTTAATAAGCTAATTTATAATCGCAATGTAAAATTTATTAACAAAATAGCCAAATTTTTAACACCAGGTTGATGAGTTTTTTTTTTAGGGGTATTTTTTCACAAAGTTACGATTGGAGCGGTAGTTTTGGAAATACTAAGATTTAGGGGGTATTTTAGCAAATACCCATGATTTATGGGGGATATATATGAAAATAACAACAAAAAAAAGGACTTCGGATTCAGTGATCTGTATCCAAATACTCGCGGTAATACAACTTGTGCAATGATGGATTGCCGTCTTTGGATCGCTTCAGCTCGATCACCTCAATAATAATGTCAATACAAATGAAGTTCGCGATGCGAGAGTCGTCGTAGTTCGATGATGAGAGTGCGCATAGAAGCGTCATGGTTTCCGTTGCGATGAGATTGACGTCAACGTGAGAAAAGCTAAAAAAAAAAGGTCATATTTTATTTCACAAGCTCAGTGCATGAGCCCAAATGAGGATTTTTATTATGTTTTTATTTTACTTTGTATATTTAATTTTATTTTAGGGCAGTTTTCCTATATAGCCGCCGAATATTCCATATTTGCAAATTTACTTTCTACTAATCTTGATATCAACTAGTTTACATCTCCAAATTTATCACATCGGGTTGTTCTACCCCTTAGTTAGCACCGTTAGAAAAAGGCTAAAATACCAAATTAGCCTAAATATTGTCACCTCTTTACTACTTTGGCCTAAAAAGTGACACCGGCGATAATTTAACCTAACAAGTAACAAATCGGTGACAAATAAACATTTCATGCTACAAAAGTAATTTTTATGCAAGAAAATTAACAGATTTTTATATACCCTTTAAATTTCTCATATTTTTTTATTTAACCCCTCAAGTTTTAAAATTTGTAAATAAGAAGCCCTCCTCTCTCACTCCCTTCCCACCATCTTTCTCTCGTCTTCTTCTCATTATTTTTCATTCTTTTCTTTTCTCAATCGTCACCATTCTCTCTACTTTCTTTCACATATCCTCACTCTTAAGGAGATTGGTTTTTTAATGATTGGAGGACGAAAGAGGAGTAGGAAGCAAGGAGGAAGAGAGAAAGCAAGAAAAAGAAGAGAAGAATGAGTTTAAAATTGTGGTGGAATCTATAAATTTGGGTGTTGGGAGCAGGTGAAGCAAGTAGGAAGAGAGAGTGAGAGGAAGGAAGAGGAGAAGAAGGAAGAGGGAATGAGAGAGGAGGAGATGTTGGGGATTTTGAGTAAAAGAGATGGGAGGAGATAAAGGAAAATAAAGAGTAAGTGTGATGATCAAAGAAATAAGGTAGGAGAGTGAGTGAGGGATGATGGAAGGTTAGGGTATAGGAAGAATAAGGGAATGAAAAAGATGGTGGGAAGGAGGAAGAAAGTAGTGGAAAAAGAGGATGTTTTTTTTTACAAATTTTAGAACTCATACTCCCTTTAAAAGTACGAGTACGGGAAAAAATCTTTCCATGGTCAATATTACCCTTAACTTTTTTAAATGTGATATTTTTATCCTAATTTATTCTAATTATCCTATCTTCTTTGAATTGGTAACTAAATGATTTATCCTATTCATAATGAGACTTAATATATTATTGGATAAAAAAATATGTTTCATATAATTCAAATCATTTACTTATTTCAGTTCATAGAAAAATCTAAAAAAACATATGCTAGCCATCACCTAAATTTTTTTGGACTTTGTAAAAATATTCTCTAAGTTTTTTAAATTGTAAAAACACTCCTACAAATTTAAAATTTTATTAAAGCATATTAAAAATTATAAGTTTTATTTATTTCAATTTAGTGAGAAATCCAAAAAACATATGCTAGCGAGACACTCTGAAAGTTTTTTTAATTTGGAGAAAATATCATGTAAGTTTTGAAAATTGTAAAAACACCCCTAAAATTTTAAAATTTATAAAAAACACCTTCAAAATTTTAAACCTATATAAACACACTAAAACCTAGAAATAACACAAACAACCCGTAAAATTTTATGGAATTTATAATAAACACTGAACTTTTTACAAATTACAAAATAAAACCCTCAATTTTGTAAAATTTACAAAAATCTTGATAATTTCTAACCTAACAGTACATTAAAAATATAGGAATTATAAATACCCCTACATAATTTATAATGTATACAAAACACCCTTAAAGTTTTAAAAATTACGAACAAACTCTTATAATTAAAAATTTACAAAAAACATGCTGAGAATTTCAAACTCGTTAGTAAATTAAAAGTATAGGAATTATAAATAGTCTATAAATAATTTATAATCTGTAGAAAAGGCCCATAAGTTTAAAAAATTATAAAAAAAAACCTAAATTTTATAATTTATGAAAAAACACCATGAGAATTTCTAACCTATAAATATTAAAATGAATATGCAAAATTACTAACAACACCTAGAAAATTAAAATTTTGCAAAAAAATATCATACACCCTTTTAAAAGAATAGATTTAGAAAAAACTTTTCATGATCAATATTATCCATAATATTTTTAAAAAGAACATAACTAATTGAAAATCTATTAAATTTGAAATTTAGTACAATGCAAATTACCCCTCTAAAGTTTAATAATTTTTTATAATTCTTTAATTTTAATGTAATGTTTAATAGTTTTATGTATTTGTAAATTACAAGATTTTAGGGTATTTTTTATAACTTTTAAAACTTTTGAGGGCGTTTATTTATAGTTTCTGAATTTTCATTATGTTTTTAGTGTAATGCAAAAATACTTTAATTAATAATGATATTGAAAAGTAAGTTATTCTTAAGATTATTAGACCATAGTTAAGTGTGCACATCACTATTCCTAGGCAGTATAATTTATATATGCAAAAATTACCAAATAATCTAATATAGTGGTTAAAAAGATTTTGACTTTAATGTAATATTTTTTATAAATTATATTTAATATGAACCCACCATATAAGTTTGACTATGTTCTTCATAATTTTAATATGTTTGATTGATTGACTATATATGTATATAGACAATAGATTATTTTATTTTCTCACATGAGCTAATATTTAGCCCTTAATAATTTAAACTATTACTTTTAAATTTAATATAAAGAGAAGCTCTAATAATATTTATTTATTTACCTACAAGATAATCCAATCTTAGTTCCTATTTTTGCTTGAGATTTATTCCATAGTTACCCATATCAAATTAGTAACTAATTAAAATAATAATTATTTATGCTTAAATTAGGATGATTGTAGTTGGTCACTCACTATGAAATTTTCATGAAGATATATAACTTACTTTCTATAGCTATCTGAACTGCCCATATATATTTTATAAATTAGTTGTTAATTTGACATATTAAGTTATTTTTCCTTTGTAGAATTTTTTTTTTTTTGAATTTTGGACAGTGTAATCACTATATCACCATTCTAACGTAGACATGACCTCACTCTAAATGGCTTTAAGCCAATGTTGAGTTGAACTAAAGTATATATGATTGCTACTATGTGTATATATTTTTTAAAATAATGTCAATACTTATTAAATAGAAGAAAATATTCTAACCTTTGATATTATAAAAACTAAATATAGCCAATTGAGTCTTTATCAAAAGAGAACTTACATCAGAAAATCGTGAATAATAAAATAAAGAGGAAAGGTAATGATATTACCAATAGTAGTACAAATAACTGTAGGCGTATAAAATTGCCTACGGGTCCCTTAGCACAGCTCGACGACGTCGATTCGACAAACGGACCATCGGGCGACATATCCAAGCAAAACTGTTATCCCACAACGTCAAAGCCAAGCAATATGCGACGAAGTGGACTAACGAGGCTAACGAACCGCACGCCAACAATCCATTAGCATGCGGAATGAAGCCAACGGTTCGAGGAGTCAACGAGTCATCTAAACAAGAGCGAACTCGGATGAATCACGATCGAATCAAGATCGGTTTCGGACTCGAACTCAGAAGCGGATTAACTGCCATATCTGGAATCAAGTCAACGAGTCGTTTCCAGATCAATCAACCGAATCACGGACACAACAGAGAACCGGAAACATCGGAAAACAACCAAACGACGAAACGGACAACACCCGGAGATGCTCGGCCGAAACCGAGCCATCTCAAGGTGGCTCGGCCCAAGCCGAGCCACCCTGAGGTGGCTCGGCAGCCGAGCCACCCCCTGGGGTGGCCGAGCCACCTTGAGGTGGCCGGCACTCTGAACTGTGCACGGGCACAGTTCAGAGTGCCTATAAATAGGCCACCCCCTTGTTCATTCGGAAAGGTTGGAAAAAGAGGAGTCGAAGCTCTGCCGGATTCAGATCTAAATACTTAAAAAGATTGGAGCTTTGGAACTTCAAGGGCTTGTCCATCCAGATCCGGTGCTCGGCGATCGTCAACGCCAAATAAGGCAAGTGTTCGAGAGGAATCGGATCCCGGATCTCAGATCTACGTAGGTACATATTCCGGATCTAAGCTTGGTTCTTAGATCCCGAGATTCGAGCGGTCGTTTCCTTGGTGAAACGATCCCTCCCGGCTATTATCTCCTTGGTGGGATAATACCCGTAATACTGTGTAGATCCGACCAGATCTAGATCTCGCGGTGGTCCACGGCAAACAACCCCGGCGCAGGCAAACAACCCACGCAAACGAGTGACCGCAAAACAGGAGCTCGTGATTTGTTCGACAAACAAGGAGAAAGTTGTAATCTTTTTTCATTTTTGTTTGATTTTCATTGTAACCGGATCTTATAAAAAGACCGGATCTTTGTAACTCAAAAAGTTGTTAACTAAGATAGCAATGATGTCAATGAAAGAAGCAACGAATTTTCCCGCGAACAATCTGGCGACCATAGTGGGAGCCACCGATCTCGCTGCCGAGATCGGAGCGTCGCAGCCGCGGATCTCGATCCCGGTCGTGGAGGAGGTCGAGTATGAGTTCGACCAACAGAAGTACGAGGAGTACGTGTCCTCGTCCGGATCAACCTCCCCCCGCAAGTCCAAGAAGTTCTCCTCCAGGAGAAAAGTTCGTTGGTACGAAGAAGTTGAAGCTACCAACGAAGATCTCGCCCCACTGGATGCCGAAGCTGCATTGGGTGAGGTCTCTCCAACTTCCAACCAGGTCAGATCCGCTCTGGCCAAATCCTCCGTTGCCAAGGGCGTGGTGACTCTCTCAAAGAGAGCCCGCCAAAGGCAACGTCAACGCCTCGCGAAACAACTCGCAAAGGCAATGGAGTCTGTTGACGGAGTCCGCTACAAGGCGGAGCTGAAAAACAGAAGAGGCAAACAGCCTCAACAACAGATGAACGGCGGCCCTTCCAAGCCACTAACAACGGAATGGGTCCGTGTCAAACGGAACCGTTCAACGCTGGAGGAACGCATTCGCAAGCGTCGCGCACTATCAGCGCAAGCACGGGCTCAAGCTGAAGAGGCCCGTAGAAAGCTTCAGAAGGAGGTGACTAAGAAGCCGCCACCAACCCGCAAAGTGTGGAAGCCTAAATCCGAAGTGGCGATTCAGGCCAATGAGCCACCTTTGCAACCTTCGAAGCAGATTCAACCTCCGGCGAATCAAACGAAGTCGCCGACGATTTCCACAACTGCTCTGGGAGATCCCGCAGGGCCATCCCAGAAAAGGAAGTCAGTCTTGGAGCGCCTCGGTCCACTTCCCGAGGAGCGAAGCAAAGTGCCAATTCAAGAACGTCTGGGCCCGATGAAGAAGCCCCGAATGAATCAACATGCTGGGGGTCGTTGTCACTTTCAGCATGACAAGGAGCTCAAGGCTGCTGCGCGCGCCAATTTGCGCATTGAGGTTCGAGAGCCCGCTGAGAACTCACGCCCAAAAAGGCATGTTTCAAGGCGCGTGACTCTCGAAAGCCCAAAGAAGGCGATTCGCCCCCAGAAGGAAACGTTGTCATCTGATGACGATGACGTTATACCTGGGAGATCGTGCCAACACACAATAGGTCGCTCCGACTTTCAAACGGACAAGCTGTACTATCGTGTTGGGGGTACGAGGAGAACTAGGAAAAGGAGTCCTCAAAGACTAGAGACTCAATGCTCCTGTGCCAAGCTCATTCGGGCGGTACTGTCTGAATGTAATTGCATCAAAGCAGTCCCCGACAGAGTTTCGGTGTTCGAAAGGCTCAGCACCGAAACGCCAAAGCCAAGGCCTAGGCGTTTCCGGCGAAGAAGAACGGTGGATGAAGACGGTGAACATTCAAGGGTTACCGCTAATATGACCAACAAGGGGACACTGGCACGGGATGATCTCGAGTCGATTCTGAATGCATCCCGGCGTCTAACCCGTTTGCAGTCCGGAGCCATCTCACGAAGGACGTATGGTAGGATTCGGATAAGACCACCTTCAGAAGATGAGGAATCGGATGCTTGCTCTGCGGTTGCGTCTGACAACACTGTATCCAGCGAAGGAGAACCCCGTGAGTCATTCATGATAAGCGCGGAACAAGTGGCCAAGATGCTCGAAGATGCCATGGCCAAACAGCAAGAGATCTTTAGGCTCGAAATGCAGATGGCCATGCAGACCATGAAAGAGATGCATGACCAACAAATCCAGGCACTGACGAACCTGCAAGGAGAACCAAGCCACCGTAATCAGGTTGTTCAGAAAGTTGAGCATACGGATGCGGATGAAGCTCGCAACGCCAATAACCCTCTCGTCAATGCAGGGGGTGGTAGCGAGGATGCTAACGAAGGTACAGGTGAAAACCTGAAGATCAAAAACCTCGAGAGCAAAATCAATACATTGATTTCCGCTCAAGAGATAAAGAAAACGGGCATTCCTTGTCCATACCCAAGAGAGTGGGAATCAATCCCCTATCCGGCGAAGTTTAATCTAATCAACTTCACGCCGTTCGATGGGAAGGGTTCCCCCACTCAGCATTTGATTTACTTCAAATCGCACCTGGGTGTTATCTCCGGCAATGAGCCTCTGATGGTGCGGTCATTCGTTGGCACTCTTCGCGGAGCCGCCTTCGATTGGTATCGCCGCCTCAAGCCAGGAAGCGTGCATAGCTGGGACGACATGGAGACAAAATTCCTCGCTAACTTCTTCGACGACGACACCGAGATATCCATCGGAACGTTGCTCGACGAGAAACAAAAGGACGGGGAACCGGTCGAAACCTTCGTCAAGAGATTCCGGAACAAAGCGTTGAATTGCCGGGATCCAATCACTGAAGAGTTCATCCTCCAAACTTGCCACAACAACCTCGCATTGGACGTGTTGGAAGCAATGGGGACAGCACCATCCAACACTTGGAAAGACTTGAAGGTCCGAGGGGAACAAGCCGAACGCTTCCTCCGAAGGAAGAAGGCCGAGAGGAGTCAATCGACGACTAATCCTCCGAACTCGAACTTCGCCTCCCGTGGTAAGGGCAAGACACCTGCAGCGGCCGTCGATGCTAATCAAACATCGCAACAGCAGTCCCGGAGGCAGCAAAAGACTTCGGATCAGAGGCCTCAAAAAGAGTACTCCTTCAAGGACGAAGATGTTCCAGCCATCTTCAGATCTCTCCTTGACAATAACAAGATCAAGCTCCCACCGATCACGAATCAGGAGGAAGCTGACGATATTGCGGATCCGAAGTACTGCGCATACCACAGGAGGATCCTTCACCCAACCAAGGCGTGCTTTACACTCAAGAATAGCATCCAAACCTTGGTTGAAGCCGGCGTCATAACGCTAGAGTGAGCCAGTTAAAAACGGCAAAACTCCGACCGGTATAAGAGTATAAACTGCTTCCTAGACTCCGAAAAGTATAAGAGTATAAACTGCTTCTTTAGACTCCGAAAAGTATAAGAGTATAAACTGCTTCTTAAAACTCCCAAGAGTACACGAGTATAAACTGTTTCTTAATCCTCCGACCGGTATAAGAGGTTAAACTGCTCCCTGATACTCCAATAGGTATATGAGTCTAAACTATTTCCTTTCTTCCACGGGAAGTTCCTGGAGAGTGCCATGCGTGGTATTCTTAAGGATAACCCGATTGTACAGCTGATGCAATGATACACCCAGTTTTGCAAAGAAAGCTGAGGGTGGATAATTCATGTAACGGGAAGTTCCCGGAAGAATGTTAAATGTAATATTCTTAGGGATAACCCGGTCATGATGAATAAAGTGATAAACACTAAACTCCTAATTTCCGAACACTTGATTAAACAGGAAAGAATTTTGATCTATCAATCATTGACGAATTGTCAAAACCTTTTGTTTTGTTAAGTCCTTATCACTTAACATCAAGAATCCCCTTTCGAGTGATTTGTACGAATCAATATTCTTACAATGATTCGTACTCTCACTCTCACTTTTCACTTGGTCAAACCTTCATACAGTTAGGACCAAAACCAAAATCCCCTCTCGATTCCTTCAATGAACGAGAGGTCCACTTTCAAATTCAGCGATCAAACCTTCCTACAGTTAGGATCGTCTCAAACCTCCCATTTGGTCAAACCTTCCTACAGTTAGGGCCACAACCAAAATCCCCTCTCGATTCCTCCAATGAACGAGATGTCCACTTTCAAATCGAGTGATCAAACCTTCCTACAGTTAGGGTCATCTCAAACTCTCGCTTGGTCAAACCTTCTTACAGTTAGGACCAGAACCACGATTCGCTCTCGATAAACGAGAAATTCATCCTTAGTTCGGTAATCAAACCTTCTGACAGTTAGGGTTATCCGAATCTTTTCGATTCTCGGAGTGGAGATCCCACTCTTAGTTTCACCTTTCCGGATTCTGGGGGTGGAGATCCCACCTCAAGTCTCCTTTCCTTGTTCGGGGAATAGAATATAAAATTCTTCCTTCCCACACCAACCTTTTCCAAGAGTTTATCAATCTTGGATTCATCCTAGGAAGTTTATCCCGAATCCTAAGCAGGGATAAGTCTGCGCCTAACACGCGCTGCCGGTTTAGTCTTTCTCCGCAGAAGAAGACACCAGAGTTCGATTCTGGGGTATTTTATCCTGAAACCTAAGTAAGGATAAGTCTGCGCCTAGCACGCGCCGCCGGTTAGTTCTTAACCGTTAAAAAGAACACTCGTCCGCATATTCAACATTGTGGTAGGTTGTTATTAATAACACCAAAATTCATGCCTTACACGTATGGGGAATTTCATCCTGAATCCTAAGAAAGGATATGCCGACGCCTAACACGCGTCGCCGGTTTTGTCTTTCGCCGATTGAAAAAGATACCAGAGTTCGATTCTGGGGACCTTTATCCCGAAGCCTAAGTAGGGATAAGCCAACGTCTAATATACGTTGCTGGGTAGCCTATTCCCATAAGAAAGACGAAGTCTACGTATTCAATATCGTAGCACTAAAAGGGTTAACTCTTTTAGCTTAACGTCACATGCGGAACAGACTTAAACAATCCGCATGCTAGCCCGACTCAAACGGTAGTCGGTAAAGGCTTATCAAATCCGTTGATGGCTGAGAATTTACCAAAAATTCTATAAGTACGAGTCATTGACGTATCAATTCTATGGATTGGTCTCGTGACTCGAGTATCCGCCACGCTCCAATACCTTAAGAGCTTAAACTGTGCATACTCCAGCAGACGTACGAGTATAAACTGTGTCAGACGTCGAACAATACGTCGCAATGAAGCCTGGACGCCGGACAACGCGTCGCAATAAAGTTCAAACGCCGGACAACGCGTTGTAAATGAAGATTCAACGCCGTCAATCGATGATCAGTTCTATGTTGAAACAGCCAACTTGAGCTAAAAAGTCAAGAAATCAAGAATCGGTTTCAAGTTCAAAGTTCCAACAGACGGTCAGATAATAAATGCAGTACCGGAATCCTTACAGAAGTTCGACAAAGCACCGAATAACCTGGAGGACTGAAGGAATCAAGAACAGAAGCCACTCTATCCCGTCGTTACCGATTGAATGATGGGACAATCGC
>BQKN01017862.1:0-24429 GCA_022839385.1 Asparagus kiusianus | reverse complement strand
TATGAAAATCGGCTATCTCGACGAGACGGGGCCATCCGAACCGAGCCGAAGGCTTCGGTTTGCTTCCTCCGTTTTGCCAAATTCCTTACGGTTTGGGAGATATCTGTGTTCTAATATAAAGAGACCGTCGATTTGTAGTCTCTTTTGCTAGAGCGCTGCACAGATCGTCACCTTGTAACCTTCGTCTTGGCTCCTTGAAAATATGAGAGTCGTCAGATTGTAACTCCCGATGTTGATTGTGAAGGCTGTTGAATTGGGGCTTTCATTAGTTGTTGTGAAGGCCGTCAGATTGTAACCTTCTACGTGAAAGTCCTCAAATTGTAGCCTTCTGGAAGTCGTCAGATTGTAACTTCCATCATCGGTGTTTGATGGGGGATTAACTATCCATTATGATTTTTAGACAGCCTACAAGTACCATAAAGTACCTAAATGGTCCACTTGCGGGGTGAATAGGCCCACAAATATCGCCATGTATTCTCTCCAAGAAGCTAGGAGACTCTAATCCCACTTTCAGAAGGGAAGGTCTCGTGATCAGTTTACCTTGAAAACAAGATAGACATGAGTAATCACTCTTCTGAAGAATCTTCAGGTTCTTCAGGTTATGTCCACTTGATTGGCTCATGATGCGGTGCATCATTGCTGATCCTGGGTGACCCAGTCTGTTATGCCAAAGTTTAAATTTTGGCAAAGAATGGCACTTCTGGTGCACAATCATGTTAGCTTCTACTGGTTGAATATATGTATGATAGAGACCCGACGGGAGTCCCTTGAATCGTTCTAAGATAGTTTTTGAACCATCTTTTTGATGAGTTACATACAAATACTCATCCTCATTTATTTCATTGGTTTCTAAGTGATATCCGTTTAAACGAATATCCTTGAAACTTATGAGGTTTCTATTAGATTTCGGAGAGAATAATGCATCTTTTATTATTAGTCTCGTTTTATTTGGGAGCAATATCATTGCTTCACCAAATCCTTCTATTATATTAGATAGTCCTGAAATCGTAATTACAGGATCGTCATAATCATATAAGCTATTGAAATAGCTTCTTTCGCGAAGAATTGTGTGCGTCGAGGCACTGTCCACAAGGCACTCACACTTCATCTATAACATGAATGCAATATTTTAATCTAAAGAAAATAACTATCTTTATTAAAAAGTAAATTGCATTACATGGAAAGTAAAGAACTAAAGATGAAAGTACTATGAGAATTTAAATGCATATAAAGATAACATGGATCTAGTCGAGAAGATCATCCATTTCGAAGTCATCAGCAGTGAACTGAGTAGACGACTGCTTTTCCACCAGATTTGTTTCAACAGGAGACTTCAGGCTCGCTAGATACAGATCTTGGAGGTGCCGCGGAGTGCGACAGTTTCTGGACCAATGTCCAGCCATGCCACATCTGTGGCATTTGTCCTCCCAAGTGTTCTTGGGAATGGACGACAGCTCGGTGGTCTTCTTCTTCCACTTCTTCTTTCCCTCACTATTGCTGCTCTGGGGAGGGTTGTTTTTCTGGGGTGGACATCTGGCCTGCCACTTAGGGGCTTTTCCCTTGTTGAATTTACCCTTATGCTTTTTCTTCTGCTTCTGGGAAGAAAACATGTGAGCTTCGGGTAGAGGAGCTGAGCCTGCAGGGCGTAGGTTATGAGTGGCCAAAAGCAATTCTCTGTTTTACTCCGCCATCAGAAGGGTGGAGTGCAATTCAGAATACTTTTTGAACTTTCGTTCGCGGTACTGTTGCATGAGGATTGCATCCTTCTCGTGGAAGGATGTGTAAGTCTTCTCCAACATGCGTTCCTCCGAAACTTCTTCACCACACAACTTCAGGCGTGAGGTGATATTATGAAGTGATGAGTTATACTCAGCTACGGACTTAAAGTCCTGAAGTCGGAGGTTTTCCCACTCATAACGTACACGTGGGAGGATCACATCTTTCTGATGTTTGTATCGGTCCTTAAGTGCAGTCCACAATTCCTTTGGGTCCTCTACAGTCAGGTATTCGGCCTTCAGGGTCCGATCAATATGTCTCCTGATGTAGATAATGGCTTTCGCCTTATCTATATCAGAGACGATCACTGTAGTAGCAACCTCAGTATTATTTACAACATTACCCGTACCAGTGGCCTGAGCCGGTGGAGCAGGAGTTGAAATTGTGGCTAATAAGCCCTGGGAACGTAAGTGGAACTTCAGGTCCACATGCCAACTCAAATAATTCTTGCCAGCAGCGTCAAGGACTTCGAAATCAACGCTCGCTATTTTAGCCATTTTATCTATGCATTTGAAAGACATGAATTAATAATAAGGAATTAAAAATTCATGCAATAAACATGTTGCGTGGATCAGCCCGTCACCAAAAAATAAAAAGTGTCCAAAGTCCGATTATACAGTCCAAAGATAACAAAAATCATAAAATTAAAATACAATTTGGAAAACCCTTGGGGGTCCCTGTATTTTGCAAAAATGCCTTCGTCTTCAATGGAATACACCGGTCTTTGACTTTTTACAATTATATCCTCACTACAATTTCTCTCTCAGAACGAAAAGAAAATGCAAGGAATTTAAATTTGGTGACAAACAGGCTGATCCAAAAACCACAACATTATTTATTTAAACATCCACGCAATTTAATAATAATATATGCAACAGGCATAACAAATTTGGACAGAAAACCCTTGATTTCTTTGAATTTTTTTTTAGACTATTTTTTTTATGCGATACTGCCTACTTAATACTAAGCAAAACCAAATAATATTCATGGTAATAGGAAGTGCTATCAGCGTAAATGTGCAAATTTAACACAATATATGAATTTTTACAAACTAGCAGAAGCCGCAGAACTTCTCGCCAGTTTCATCAACATGAGAACATAAACATTTCTATTTTTTTTATTTTTATTTATTTTTTTGAATAGCAATTAACTAATAGTATTAATTACTAGTTATGCCAACAAATAATGAAAGCAATTAGATTAGATGAACAACAATAAAATTGCTTAATAAACAGAAAAATTCCCGAGTGAACAGTAACCCTCGGTGAACAGTAACCAATTTTTTTTTTCCAGCTGCCATATATTATTCTACGGATTATAGTAATTACCTCTAGATCAAAGATCTAGGGACGATCGATACTAAAGATCCGTAGAACGCTGCCCCCTTGCGATGATCCGTCGAACGCTCCCGCTGCAACGAACCAGATCTCAATGCGCAAAAGAGGAAGGGAATTTTTTTTTTTATGGCTCAGGGAGTCAAGAACACTTCGTACTGATAACGTGTTTGAAACTCATACATAGGCCAAAGGCCTATGATGTATATTTATAGATAGTCAATGTGAATAGGTTGAGTACCCAAGAGTCACCCCCACTTAATGGGGTGTTAGAGCATCTCCAACAGCTTCCCCATCTTCTTGGTATTCTCAAATTTGGAGAATTTGAGCTTTTTTTTGGTCCAACAGATTCCCCATCTCATTCCCCAAAATGAGGATAGGAGAGAAAAAATAGAAACCTTCCCCAAATCTGCAGCATTCTGCAAATATTTGGGGAAGTACTGTTTCACGTTCTTCTAGACTCAACCCACAAAAAACGACTCCATCTCCTCATTTTGGATCAAAGAAAATACGCTGCGGGTTCCCATCTTCGCCGCAGGTTCCCATCCTCGAGCTCGAGCTCGAGCGTTCGCCGCAGATCCTTCAACTCCTTGATTCTCGTCCCTCACCTCAAGATCTAGGGTTTCCATCCGTCGATCTCCTCGAGCTCGAGCGTTCGCCGCCGGTTCCCATCTTCGCCACGGGTTCCCATCCTCGAGCTCGAGCGTTCGCCGCAGATTCCTCCTTCTATTTCTTGAGTTCTCGTCCCTCACCTCAAGATCTAGGGTTTCCATCCGTCGATCTCCTCGAGCTCGAGCGTTCGCCGCCGGTTCCCATCTTTGACGAGCTTCAGCCTCCATTGGATTTCAGGTAAAGTTCTTCTCTCAATTTCAATTTTTGATTGTAATAGACCCTTGAATCTTGATTTTGGGGATGATCAAGAATCCTAATCCTCTGATCTGGAATCCAAATCCTTTGATTGTTTGTCTAGCTAGCTCAATTGTTGTAGATTAAAATTGTTTTGATAACCTGTCAGCATTATAAAATACCTAATTTTATATGAGGAGTTTTTTTCTTGAATTAGAGCTGAGCATAGTGTACCAAAGAGGACTTACGATCTTGAGTTGGCTAATGTTTTCATAGTTGGGAAAAGTTCTACCACAAATCTCTCTAACTTCTTCCCTTGCTCGGTTTTGCCAATTCACGTGCATCGACAAGAGTACCATTGTCCAAGTTAGCAAGTCGCAAGTGGTCTCATGGCCAGCAAAGTAAAATAACTTGCATTCCTCCATCACCTCTTGGAGTGTCAATCCTTTAAGTTTTCTGTCATTTGCATTCTCATGTGGCTGTTCGTTTGATCGCAGCATCAAGCTCAACAAATCCTCATGTTCGCACTCATTATGTTTCATTGTCTTCTTCTTATTAATCAAGACTCTTAGCATTTCATCAATTTGCTTGCTGAGATAATATCTTTTCCGGTTATCTTTTGTTGGAAGGAACCTATTAAAACAACAAATTGATGTGATTTTTATACAAAAGTCGAGTAGTCATAAAACAGAAATTTTATGTGAGTAAAACTATTGCCTTCTTTGAATATTAGTAGTATTAGTTACTCAAAGATCAGATATTGCGTCTGAAATTCTTATAAAATCAGGACAGAAACAATTATAGTAAAACTGTGTAGTTTTGTAACACTAAGTTACCTGACATCGTAGAAAAGCATTAGCATTTTGTTTATACTTTGCTTTTTTTTTTCCTCATTAAGAGTCTAAAACAAGAAGATAACGTATTGTTATTCTCGCAAGACAGATGAAGCAAGCTAACTAATAAAATTTACCTTAACCCAGGTATATATGGAAACTTAGTAGGCTTCAACATTAGAGCAACCTGCTGTTTCTGAAGCTCGAATATTTTTTTGCCCTCAATATAGTTGCTTCCAAATGCAGTCCGAGAGATGGCATCTGCAGTCATAGCATCTAGTTCTGATTGTACATCTAATTCACGAACTCCATTGTTATCAACCAATTTCTTCCACCTCTTGATCATCTCACTGCAACTAGTACAAAATGCTGGTACCATCCCCTGTAATAAACTTAATTACATGTGAAATAGATTAAAAAAAATACAACAAGAAGAACTATGAGTAACAATACTAGTGACATTATAGTAGAAATGTCAGAAGTAAAAACAAAAACATGTCAAAAATTCTTTTTTATCAAACGTGTATTGCTTGGCTTCTAATTTTTGGCGAAATCAAGGTTGTTGCAATCTGAAGTATGAGCTGAAACCTCTTGTTTTTTGGTATGAGTTTTCTGCGAACTCAGCAAGTTATTGAACCCTTACTACAGAATTATGGAACTAGAGATTTTCCTTGGTCCTTGGTATATGTTATCCTCTTCTATTCATCTCTTTGCACATTGTTTCTAATTTAAATGTGAACTGGTCAGAAATTTTCAGGCTTCTATATTGAGTTCAAATTTACAGGCTTCTATATTTAGTTCTGTTTTGGAACTTCTATGATGACACAAATCTTAATACTCCTCCTGTAATATTATCAACTATTAGTTCATGTAGTTTAAGTTTTTTTGCAATGAATCATGATATATAAGATCAATTGTCAAGAGTATTGCTGAAGTAAAGTGAAGTGACCTGTCATTGAGGAGACATCTGCTCGCTTACCTTCTCTAAGCCTCTTGAGTACAATAATTTGTATAGTTCTATGTACATGCAGTTTAGTAGTTCAATAATTTGTATACTTCTCTAAGCCTCTTGAGATTCTGCAGATGAATTTCACCGAGCTCCTCAACAATGGATCGTCCCTTGATGATCTCAATGAACCACATATGTCATATGATTTTCCATTGAGTCAGTACCATTCCAGTGGTTCTCCTTTTGAAGAGACATATACTACTGAAGCTCACACTGATCAAGAGACGCCATGTGCACCTAGCAGCAACAAATCACAAAAACAATCTCAAAGAACTATCAACTTCTCTCAAGTTTGGACCTTGAACAATGTTATTGTTAAATTTCATGTCTAAATCTGTATGCTTGCTGACCATTGTTACTCATTTTTTATTTTTTTCCTGCAATTGCACCCAGTCTACAAAGTTCTGTTTCTGGAAGTGAGACCTTTGTTAATATTGAAAATGTTTTGATAACTATACCTCTTCCTGCAGATAGATGGATTCTGATTCTTTATTTTGAGTGGAGTGTGTGTATGTGTTGTGTGATTGCTTTAGAACAAAAAAGCCAGAATTAATATTTTAACCACTTTAGAATCTTATGAATCCTTCACCATTTCTCTAACTGATGAGGAAAATGTATTGTGTTGTGTATGTGTGTGTATGTGTTGTGTGATTGCTTTTGAGTGGAGTGTGTGTATGTGTTGTGTGATTGCTTTTGAGACGTTTGAACTGCAAGGAATTCGACATTGGAATGGTCAATTCTTCTGGTCGATAACACTAATCGGAGGTAATATAATCATGTCTAGGAATAAATCTGTAATGGGAGCTCTTTCAGACAACACATTCTTCATTCTTCCCCATCGCAATCAAGTTTACCGCGGCCAACACTTTCACGGCTATATTCAAATAAGTTAATAACTTTATCTTGAAATTGATTGTTGACAGTAGAGTTAGTAACTTTATCTTGACCAAGTATGCTACTACTCAATGAAGTTGAAACAACATAATATTCTTCATAAATTTAACGACATTACAATGAAGTTGAAACAACATAATATTTATTTATATAAGAAAGCAAATCACTAATTGGCTCCATGTTTTTTCCATAAGTGCTCGACAAGATCTTCTTGGAGTTGAGTATGCATTTTTTTTATCTCTAACTCGATGACGATTTGCGATGAACTCCATTATTGTTGGTGTACGCTCGAGCGAAAGTGATATGTGTGGAATTTCATCAACATGGTCATATTCTTCTTCGATATCATGTATCTTACTTAGTCTTCGAATACGCTCATGTTCATCACGCTCGTCTTCGACAATCATATTATGCATAATTATGCATGCCATCATAATATGTTTTAGGTTATCCTTATCCCAAAGTCTTGCCGGGTTTCGGACAATCGCAAAACGTGATTGAAGCACTCCGAATGCGCGCTCAACATCTTTCCTTGCCCCTTCTTGCTCTTTAGCAAAATGTCGATGCTTATTTCCTTGTGGAGCTGGAATAGTCTTCACTAATGTTGCCCATGATGGATATATACCATCGGCAAGATAATATCCCATGTCATATGGCCTCCCATTGACTTTATAGCTAATATGAGGGGCACTACCTTCATCCAATCCACTAAATACATAAGACCGCTCTAACACATTGATGTCATTAAGTGACCCAGGTAATCCAAAAAAAGCATGCCATATCCACAAATCATATGAAGCTACAGCTTCTAAAATAATAGTGGGTTCATGAATGTGGCCAGTAAACATGTCATGCCAAGAAGTAGGGCAATTCTTCCATGTCCAATGCATACAATCAATGCTTCCAAGCATCCCAGGAAAGCCGCGTCGTTCACCTATTGCAAGTAATCTCTTAAGGTCATCACTATTTGGCGACCTTAAGTACTCATCACCAAACACTTCGACAACTGCTGTGACGAACTTTTTGAGACTTTCAATAGCGGTGCTTTCCCCAATCTGCACATACTCATCAACATAATCGGCCGGAACACCATATGCAAGTTGTCGAAAAGCAGCTGTTACCTTCTGAAGTGATGACAAGCCAAGACGCCCAGCTGCATTCCTCTTTTGAACAAAATAAGTATCGTGCGCGACGACGGCATCATGAATGCGCATGAAAAGAGCTTGCTTCATTCTGAATCTCCTTCGAAAGAGACGAGCCCCATATTTTGGAGGATTGGCAAAGTAGTCACGACAAAGTCTTTCATGACCCTCAATTAGATCACGATTAACAATACAGTGACCCATAATAGAACCACGATGACCTCCTCTAGAACTCTGGTTGGCACGACCTTTTTCTTCTATTTGAGCAAGTAACAATTCTTCATATTCGTCGTCAATATTGTCGTCGTCATCCATGAACGTATCAACTAGATAACGACTAGCCAACGAACGACGAGCCATAAAATATATTTTCAAAGTTAAGCAAAGATGAGGAAGCAAAGAATGTGAGAATGAGATAACAAAAGTGTCCAGATTTGTTCTTATATATATAGACAAAAATAGAAGTCAACTAGCCGTTGTAAATTAGCCGTTAGAAAATAGCCGTTGGAAACTAGCCGTTATTTCAAAGTTTCAAATAATAAATAATTTATTATTTATTAGTCAAAGATGTAGAATATTTTTATTATTGTAATAAATGCATGATTCTTCAAAATGGGGAAGCTGTTGGAGTTGGAGCAAAAATAATTTGGGGAATATGACATTTGATTCCCCATTTTGGAGAAATTTTTAGGGAAGCTGTTGGAGATGCTCTGACATTTGATTCCCCATTTTGGAGAAATTTTTGGGGAAGCTGTTGGAGATGCTCTTACACCACCATAATGGGGTGTGAATGGAGGGATAATGAGGGGGAGGCCAAAAGCCTCCCTCATCTCATAATAAAGGTATATATTTAAATAAATAAAATTAGATCCTTTATTTGTGTAGTGTATAGCATTTAGCTCAAACTTCCACAGCTCCTGATGGGCTTGGGCCGGGTTTGGTCAACCCGAGTATAAAGGCTCCTCCAACTCCACTGACCGCTATCGATTTCTTTCGAGCTGCCACTCGAGGTAAATGAATCCATCCACCTCCGATTTATTTTGTGCGTTTCTGATGTTCGCTTAAATGCCCCAGCGATATTTATTTTGCTGCTACTTAATTTTGCACGATTTCCATTTGCTTATGTAAATGTTTGGTCGTAATTGATCCCATTTATCATTATTATTATTATTATTATTATTTGGAATTCTGTTGCTTGATTTGGGTTATCTACTAAAAATTGTCCTTTTTTTTATTGTTATGGGGTCTCAAACTATAGAGTCAAATTGTTGATTTTGACACAAATACGGGATGGGTGTCACTTGTTACTTCATATTATCATGTTATATCCACTAAATTATAATGTCTCTTTTTTTAGTCTCCAGGTATTTTACTGTCAAAGGGTTCTAACAATGGCATTTTCATTTCTGAGGCCACGCTTCCCACAAATTTTCAAGTAAGCATCGCATACATATATATAGTTGATTATAGGAGCAATTTTGTTTATCATCTATTTTAAAACCATTTTCCTTCGTAAACTACTACTAGAGAAATTTTCCATGTTAATTAAAATCTGTAGTTTGTGCTTGAAATAGGCAGCTGGAGAAAGATGTGGAAACTGTGATTGATGTTTTGCAACCCGGGCCACTAGGAATAATCGAGCACAAGTTTTCAGCTGCTGAAGTAAAGGAAGCCGAGGCAATCGTTAAAAGGGCGGTTGCAAATTGGAAAAGGAATTCTGCACTGGAAAGAAATGGACATGTTGCGAGCACTTCTGAAAGTGAAAGATCGCCTCAGTGATGGTCGCTTTTTTTATTTGAATCTGCTCTAATTGTTATGGCTATTTTCATCTGCTTATTTACAAATGTAATTTGCACCCTTTATCAGTCCAGTGCTACGTGAAACAGTAGCGGATGTATAAGTATTATGTTGGAGTCACCTGTTGTGATACTTGGTTCTTTCCTATTTCAGTATATTTAGTTCTTTGAATGTCTGAAAGAGAATTGAACGACAATGTACGTTCGGTTTCAGTTGTTATCATCAATATGGAACTTTCCCCTTTTTCATGATTATAGCCAAATTTACCATCTGTGTGAAGGAAGCATATGTGAGTGTTATACTCAAAGGGTATTTTGTTTAAGTTCAGGTTTTCACATAAAACACTGCCATATTTTTTTTAACACTCCATGTAGATGCACATTCCAAGATCGAGAAAGAAGCTTGCTCGATGCAGCTACAACCTTTTCGAAGACCACTGTAGGTAAGTAGATTCTGAACTTTGTTGTCATTTAAGCGTAGCTTGTAGCACCCAGTGATGAGATTTCTCGCACCCAGGCATGTTTAGCTGATTGTAAAGGATATTCAAAGAAGACATGGATGCAGAGCCCAAAGAAGACATGGATGCAGAGCCTTTATTCTTATTCAAACCCCTCAGCGAACTGGCCTATGTAGGTGTATCTCTTATATTTTGTATTTCATTCTAAATAAGAAAAGAAAATGTCTGTTAAAATTTTGACCCTATCTCATGTATTTCAGCATAATGACTCCAATAGTTCATGTCGCCGGAACTAACAACAGTTGAGTAACCACAGGGCAAGAAGTTTTTTCACCCATCAATATGTATGTTCCACTCCCACCATTGTATTTTCTAACTATAAATTTGATGGCAATTGATGCAATTAGATTGCAACTCCATTATATTTATATGGTTATGGTTCATTATAAATCTAACATTTAACTTATCCCGTGACTTGCACTTCTACTTATCATTTGTGACAATTCACAATCATTCACCAAATAATAGACGTTTCTTGTTAAGAAGTTAGTGGTCTCTCTGTTGCTTTTTAACAGTGGATAGAATTCAAATCCTAGTTGAAGCGTTGGATGTAGGCTTTTGAGATGAAGTAGTGATTGGATATAGAGGACCCTACATGTAAGGCCGAGCACAACCTTTATTTAAAATGCAATCAATAGATTTACGATTTGAAATAAAAAAGAAAAGAAAATGTAAGCTCGATCAGAAAATTAAGATCCAGTTGTTTTAAATTGAGATTTAATTGATCCAAAAATTGTTGGCCGGAAGTTAATAATAGATACAATCTTTCTGATCTACTTGCTGCCTAAGGTTCATCCAAGCAAATCTTTTACCAGCTTGGTCATATTCGGTGTATTTTCCGCCTTTAGCCACACATTTTACATACATCACTTTCGGGCAAAGCAATTGGGTTCATGTATTGGTAAGTTCATTCATCACTCTGACCAACAATCTTCTACTCCAAATCCTTCACAGAAAATTTGATTCAGGCACAACAATTGGTCGTCTACCATTTCATCGAAGGGCTAAAAATTTGTGTACATAATTCAAAACTTATAGCCTAAGCAGAAACATATAAGAAAACTTGAGCATGTATAGGTAAAGATTCTGCAGTATAAAACCTGCCAAAAGTAGATTACTTGCAGTGTACATTTTGAAGTTTTTGGTGTCATCAACTACTCTATATATGAGCCTCTTTCAGTCAAAAGAGAAGGCATCAGAGCAAGGCAGCAAAGAGAGAGAATTCTTTCAAACTCATCAATAATTTTGTTAGGTATATCTCAGTTTCTTCTCTAAAACTACTTTTTCCTTAACCTCTTGGTCCCCTGAGTTTTTCTTGGTCGAGGGGTGATGAATTTGTGCGACTGAAACTAGCAACTAATGCTAATTTCAATTGTTAGATTCATGCCAATTGGTGAAATATTAACTCTAGCACAGGATAATAGCTAAAATCATTGATGAGGCTTAACATCGATTGCTCATGTTCAAAATTCAATTAGATTATTCAAGATGCTTTGTTGCATAATTCCATACTGATCTATCTTTGAATAATGCAAGCAGAATAAAAAATATTCCTTGATGGAGTTTGGTACCAAAAAGCTGATCAAACTTAAGGAAGTTGATGAGGAGTTTGTTCTCTTGAAAAATCTTTTCTATATGAACTCTGTCTCTCTTTCAACCTGCTGTCCTGTCACTGAAATCCATTGCAATGCAGAATTCATGGATACTCGAGAAGCTTGCTTGGATGCACTGTTTCTTTTCTCAGACAACTTACTACAAAGGCCTGCTAAAAACCTGGGTATCACTTATCATTGGCTAGTTTTGTCCAAGGATGTCACTACTAAAATTTTCAGTGATACAGGAGCATCAATACATAATGGATTGATTGATCCCTTTATTTATCTCAGCACCCACAGTACTGTGCCATCGACAGGTAATGTAACATTCTAGTATTCACTTTATTTCAATGTGAGTACATTCTTGAAGAGTTAACTTAAATATTTGCAGCATACTGAGCGCACGAGTTGATGATAAAGGATTGAAACATGTAGTATTTTGCTGGATTATGAGTCGAGACCTTCCTCAAGTGGTCATGACATGGAATCCAGATGTCGACAAGCATATTCAGTCACTTTATGTCGTGACTATAAAACCGGTTGGTAAAATAGAAGGTAAGTATCTACAATTCATTTGTGCATATTGCTAATATATATGTGCTGATAAAAACAGTCTATGATACCATGTCGAGAATTGATAAAGAAGAAGTGTAAGAAGAAAAAAAAATACTAGAAAATGTTGTATTAAACAGTATACAATGTTTCATTTTGGGGTTTCAGATTTATTAAGGAAGTCTGATATTGAATCACTGGCAGTGTCACCGCTAGTGTTGAAGAAGATGCCAGAACTGTAGCTATGCTTTCAGAGCATTTATCTTTGCCGATGATGTATTTGCTTAGGAAAGCTTTTAATGATTGTCAAGTAAGATATATTACTTTTCTTTCTTTTTTTTTTCTTCTTTAGTTCGGTTTTATATAAGGTGGTAAAATATAACTAAGTTGTTTTTGTTTTAATCATACAAATTTGATCTGACGCAGGAACAGAAGATCTCTTGTGAGTTGATGTCATCAAGGATGAGGGAGATAGCTGGGGTTATGTGAATCTGATGAAAATGGGTTTCATGAGAAAGGTGTGACTTTGAGTAGACTAGTAAGAGCTGCTTCTGAATAAGATTAGTTTCTTAATAGGAAAGAAAAAGAAAATTGAAGGAAACTATCATGGCAATGGGTTTATTGAGGATACCAGCGTCGTAAGTTTGTAACCTGGGAAATTTTATCTTGAAGTAAATGCTGGATTTATATAAAGGTGATATAAAATATAACTAATATGTTTTTTCCAGCTTTTTCCAGCCTCATTAAAATAGAATTATGCATTAGCCAGCATTCGATGCTTCATCAGTTTTCTAGCATCTCAAAATTAAACTCTGAGAGCACATCAAACTACAAATTCACACTAAGAAGGCAAATATATAGAATTTTAACAAATATAAAGAATTTCGAAAGCGTACACTTCTTACAACGTAATTATCATGCAAAAGAAAACTGTTATTTCTTTACTTCTTTTCATTCATCATGTGATACAAAGCAAGGGTACAAAGATGAGTACGACGTCAAAAATAAACAAATCAAACTTATAATAAATCGAGTCGTAGGTTGGCTGCAGACTGCTTGGTTATACATAATGATACAACCTGGGAGAACATGAGAATTGGAGCTTCGACTTCAGAGATGCATCACACTCCTAACATTATAACAATTTCTTTGTTATGAAATATTTCTCTCCCGCATTAATGATTCTATTTTCTCAACATCTTCAGGAGTGTCTACTCCATGAGCATCATGATCGACCTTGATCACCTGCAATAAAACAATAGAAATTGACATGAGAAATTGAGAAATAGATGGACACAGTACCTAGTCAAGTCACATCTCTGTGATTTGGAAGACTACTGTAACTGTATAACAAACTCTTTCCCATTGGCAAAACTGAATAAACAAAAGCATTTTACATTGCATTTGTATAAACTTGTTCTAACATAATTATTAATTTTATCGGATGGAAGCCACAAAAACTGATAACCATCATATATAATGCCTAATGTTTCAATAAATAAATAAATAATAAAAAAAGTGACTCTCACAAATCATAATAATATTCAACTGATGCATAGACTCAAAAAAATTCCGAATTTCACGGGCAGAATAGTAGGCGTCTGTGCTAGCACATATGAAGACAACAACATTGAGGAACATAAGGAACGATCTTCACATGGATAATAATTAGATTGTCTTACTAACCATATGCAAATAATAATAATAATAATAATAATGGTCTTTTAAAGAAGACTATACTTCCCATATTAAACAGAGAGCTGCCAACTAGATCTAGATATTGTTATATATTTCTAAAAAGCTTAGGCTTATTATATTCACCAATGAGGTCCTAAATAAATAATTTGAACAAAAAAAAAAAATTTTGCCAACATTTGTCCTTTCCATGCATTCTGATCATAATTGCAGGACTCGATTTCTTAAACTTACCTTCATCTTGTACCCGTTCTCAAGAACTTTAAGTTGCTCCAGGTCTTCTTCTAGTTGTAAAGGAGTTGGTGGAAGTTCTGGATATATATTCAAAAATTTTGAATCATAACTCTGCTTAGGACAAGGATATTGGTATTAGCGGATGTTAGGAGCAAAAATATATTAGTAAATTGGTATTGGAATATTTGGAAGGGACAGCCAAACCTGAATCCCGAGATGAAGCAGATACGGGAAATGTGGGTTAACTTTTCCTGACCTGAATTATAAAATGTGCATACAAAATAAAATCAATGAATTAGCAAAAGGAAAAAAACAGTACAAGAGAAAATTGTGACCATATTGATATATTGTCAAAGAACTCACTTGTTAAAAGGGATCAATCCCCTGGAAAAATAAATTGCATAACCGTGACTGTTAACCACACATTTCACACGGTTCGGATCAAGGGCATCTTCTGGTTTCAAGGATGTGACAGCAGTGCTGAATACTGCATCAGGAGCTCCCTGTAGCACATAATGAGCTGCAGTTAAAATATATCGATAAACTGATGAATATAATACATTGAACGGAGAAATATTGTACTGTTTTCAAGATGACTCAAATCTGCAGCATGATGCAACAAGCATGGTAGTCATGCAACATAGAGATAACAAAAGATTTTATTCAAATAATATGACAAAACTATATTAAGCAGGCTGCAACCAAATAGGTGGAATCACAGACAATGTTTTAGTACATCGATAGCATAATTTACTTAAAATAAATCATGCCCTTGTTGCTAGTAAAAGGAGATATTTTCATCTGGGAATAACAAGAATAAGAGTTTCCTCTCTCATTATAGTCCATAATCTAATGGCTTGTGAAATTCTAGAAATATCAAGTTACGATGAGAATACAACAACCAGTGCATTAGGAAAAATAATCACCTGTAAAACTTTAACAACACCATCTATTATATCTGGTTCGATAAGAGGCTCATCTCCTTGTATATTGACAACTATGTGACTTTTGGCAATAATTTTTCCAAAAACCTATTCATATTAGTATTGATTATTAAGGTGTTAAAAACACTCTTTTTTTATGCACAAGTTTACTATGTAATGCGCGCATCTTGTGCTCCGAAGAACTAGTGTAAATAACGTAAAGCCGGTACCAAATTTTAAAAGACTCTATAATTTGTAAAATAAAGCAATAGCAACAACGCATAGCCATTTCAAACTTACCAACATGGTCCAAGGTCAAGGCCAACTTTGATCTCTCCCACGTTCTCTATTAACCAAAAAAAAATCAAAAAAAAAAAAGTAAATGAACTAGAAAAGTTGGACACTTCAACTAGAATTGAGCTAGGCTACTATACAATATCTGAGACGAACGCCCTACATGTTTGAATTTAAAATTTCGGTTTTTAAATTGATAGAGGATATCTGTAATCTGTATGGTTGGATCTACTACACTACACATCAGCTAGATGATTTCAAGGTGTTTTAACCATGCATCTTTGTCAAAATCTACGTTCCAGAATTTTAACAAAATTATAAACTTGCCGAAATCATCAAAATTTTCGTCTCTAGACTGTACATTGTTGCATTATCACATCTTAGGTACAGCTTATCAATGTAGAAATTGGAATTTTAAACTTAGATCAATAATATGAGCATCTTGTTAATAATAAGTTAATAACCTAGCTCAACTCCTGCAAAGCGTCAAATTTCTCCAAGGTAAATGGCTAATTTCACAAAATTAAATCTTTCTACGAAGTTATTCAACAATGGATACTTCTACGAGTAAAAGAGACAAATTTGAATTACCTGGATCATGGGTTTGCCGAGAATATGGACGAGGGGTTTGCCCTCGAACCGGGTCGAGGCGAATCGGGCCGGGATGATTCCGACGACTCTGGACCGGGACTTTCTGAACCAGCGGAGGCCGAAGGCCGCGTGGGCCCCAGCGTCCGCGGCGGCGATCGCCGCGCTCAGGAGAAGACCGTTGACAACCCAACCTCTTCTGCTGTCGGCCGACAAGGAATCCGACGACGGAGCCGAGATCGCCATCGACAATCGATCGTCTACTTGAATTTGGACCCGTCTAGTGTAATTAATGAGTGTAATTTTCAAGGGATTATTTTTCTTGGGCCTTGGATTGTTGCTTTAGATCTCGATCTAAATTGGTACAGAACAGCATGCTTTAAACGTGTTGGGCTCCACAAAAAATAGAAGGACTCGTAAATGGGCTAAGGGCCATGTTTGTGTCCAAACAATCTACTAAGGTTGCAGATAAAAAAAATATAAATGTAACATTAGGCTAAATAGCACTTAAATATCTTATACTTTCACTCAATTTGCATTTATATACTCTTAGGTGTCTTTCACATCATTTATATACTCTAAGTTATTTAAAGTTGCCACTTTGATGCCCTCTCCCATGTTGACATGAAAATTTTCACGAGATTATTCTTATATGACACTCTCAGCTAAATGATTCCGAGTCGAAATTTTCTCAGCCGTTTGATACATCAAAGTGAATAATAAACAACTAGTTTCGGGCCCGTGCGATGCACGGATTTGTTTAATATATAAAAATTAATGTAGCAAAAGAATGCAAAATAAAACAGTAATAATATATAAATAGTCAGAAATGATACAACCTAAGTTGTATATATAGTTTAGAAAATTAGAAAGTTTGAAAAACTTGAATTAGTTTAAGATCATATATAATTTAAAAACTGTAAATGTGTAAAAACAGTATTCAGAAATATGGTGGGAGTTATTTTATTATTTATAAGGTAGAAAAAAATCAAAATTAAAGTAAAATGTCAAAAAAGTACAATAAATGGGTAAACTTAAAAATTTGAAAAAAATGAAAGGTTTAAAAAAATGTAAACATGAGAAAATATTATTTGAACATTTTGTGCGAGTCATATCAATATTTAAACCGTTAATAACTTTCCAAAGAAATTAGTAAAATAAAAGTAAAATGTCAAAAAACAAAGAAATATAATACCTATCATATAAGGGGTGTATGACATCCACCTGACGAAAATAAGAGACAATGTAATATGTAAATCAAATAAAGTCAGTGTAAGAAAATTGTATATGATTGCAATTTAAGAACATCATCAAACCATAAGAATACGGCATAAGAAATACTCAATTACTTAAATAAAATCAACTTTCACATACTCTATATAAACATAAGAAAGAACAAAAATATTGAAGTGAAATGCATCGCCATTGGAGAAAAATAACAAAACATAATATAAGAGAAATACATTCTAGTAAGATTATATTGAGTTCATCACTTACCAATAATAAAGATAAACAAAGAAACAAACAGACCTGAAACAGAAAAATATAATTATATAGAAAGAAAAGAAAAATACACTTGTATTTTGTTTTTGTTTTTTTTATGAAAGAGTGAGCAATCTACCAAACTGTAGAAAAAAACCATAATAGTCCAAGACAACAGTATAAAAAATGACAACCTAAGATAGGATGAGCTATTTTCATGGAAGAATTGAAATCTGTCAAATTAGCATCAACTATGTCAAATTAGAGTGCATTAACTATGTCAATTTTCAGCCAAAAGCAACATGTTAGCTTGTTTTTACTGTCATATTTTAGCCATTTAATTTTACAAACATTTAATGTACAACCTTGCATTTCTCCACCCAGTAGATTTAAGTCTTGTGCATCAAAGCGTTCAATCCAACAACAACGTTCAAAACTCCGAATGTTTATCTTGCAAACAACAATAAAAACACAAACTCAAATCATCATTTATTGATATTCATAATTAAATAAACAAATAACTAAAAAAGTACCTCATAAAATGACAAAGAAATAAAATACAAAAGTATCAAATAACTTATCAGCCAATTACAATCAATTGTTCTCTCAATTTTTACACAACTCTATTCGTTTGACTTCAAGTGAATAAGCTAAAATATGCTTTTATATGTGAGCAAAAATTGCCATAATATAGAAAATGCATAATCTAGAAAACAACAGAGAGTAAATTGAGCACTAACACTTCTACAGGCTTGTGCAATTGTCACGCCCCGCTTCCCAAATACCAGGGAATCGGAACGTGAACAAGCCCGCGACGTATTAGATTGAGAAAAAATATACTCTACTTTTTTTTCTTCTCAATCCAATACGCTAAGCGTCTGAAAATAAGTACAATACGAAGTCACATGTCCCCGATCACACATAGCAAGAATATAAAGACAACCCAGAATAAAAATAGACATATCATCAATGGCAAATCATCTCAGACATAAAATATAGGTCAAACGTACCCTTATTACAACAACAGTTCAACTAGGAAATAAGAAATACATAGTCCATAAAGAAAAGGGAATAAAATAACTAAATCTATCATCAACTAAGGAATACTGTAAAAGCTACTACAGAAGAAAACTACTACGCTTCAGCTTGTCTTCTACTCCGTCTGCAAGGCACTCCTACTGCGAATCCTCTGGCTCCTGTACTATCCCGTACTGAGGCTGTTCATCTTCTAAATCTGACGTACACCCAGAAAATAGGAGTACGTCAGCGTGTGAAACACACGGCAAGATTCCCCAAGCCAGGAACAATACAATAACAGTAATAATAATATATGCGTGGTCAATGCGATAACAGAAATAAAAATAGAACATGTGATGATAGTAATTACTTTAGAGGCATGCAACTGAAATACTAATAATTCAGAAGAATCCAAATATCAACCAAGTAACAAGATCAAGCAGGTAGCGATCAAAAACCATCCAAGTAACAAGGTCATACAATAGATGGAATTAATACTTAAAAATCTACAACTCGAGACGTAGTACGTCGAGCGAAATAATCCAAACAAGGAAACCCTCATGTATATACCATATGTCTCAAATTGTAGATAATTAAATATTAATCCCAACCTATGTATGAAAAGAACACAACTAGCCATCCTATCACAACTCACTGGTCCCTATCTCACACAGAGCCAACGTTCATATCCTCGGGTAACTGACTAATCACAAATCACAAATATCCCAACTCCTCAGACCCACCCCAGAGTGAAACGATCCACTGGTACGAGCCTGGAAAATAACCAACAACTACAATACCACTATTCCTCAGACCCACCCCATAGTGAAACGATCCACTGGTGCGAGCCTGGAAAATACATAAACATCCACATCTCACTACTCCTCAGACCCACCCCAGAGTGAAACGATCCACTGGTGTGAGCCTGGTAAATAACATCAAACACATCCGATAACATGAACCAAGACTTCACCATCCCAACTCTCATAACCCCAGGTCATCTACACACAAATCTCTAGGTCTTATTCATGTCATACGCACCACTATAATCATGTACTTATCGTAATTCTCATCAACGAATCACAAATACAATTCATATTATGTGTCAGTGTCATGTATCGTGAGCAGGAAGCAAGAATAACTACTATTAACAGTACAAGATGAAAATGCCAAATAGAAGAATTTGTTCACATGAAATGTCACAGTTTTCAATCATTAATGCACAATAAATAGTTTCCAAAAGAAAAATATTTCTCTTTAAAATGCTCTTATTAAAATATATTTTTATTATTTATGAACAGTAACCCTATTTAATTTTATAAAGTCTTTTTCGTTTCTTTTTCAATAATATTTTATAAATTGTTCGAAAATACTCTTTTCCTCAAAATAAAAGTTCTTTTAAATCATAGCAATTATTCAAAATACTCTTTAACCAAGTAAATTCTTTTCCCGAAATACTTCCTTTAAAACATTTTCCTCATTATAAATAATTCTAAAAATACTCTATAAATATATTCTTCCTTTCAAACAACACGAAATTAACCATAAACTATTTTTTTGACATATTTATTCATCATTCATAGCATCATTTCACAACATATATTCACCACGATATCATCAACAACTACACAATTAAAATTATATCAACACAACTAATCTACGCACTTACGCATAATAAATTCATAAGAGATAAAATTAAATTAACGAGACAACGGCAAGAGGGATCTTGCCTACGAGGCCAAGTGCCTGATGACGAGCGACGGTGCCGCTGCTTGCTGTTCCGACGACGTGCGCAGCAGTTCGAGGCAGCGACGAGGGCGACGGGGACTGCGGCGACAAGGGGGCGAGGAGCTTGGGGCTGGTCGCGCGGTGAACAGGGGGTCGGGGAGGCCGACGGCGGTGAGGGTCTGCTGGTCGAGCTCGACGGTGATGGAGGGAGAGAGAGGCGGTTGAGGTGGAGCCCGTGAAGGGGGTCTCGGAGGCGGGGGCGGCTGCAGGTGGCGAACAGGGCGGCGGGGCTGAGGGCGGAGCTCAGGGAGGCGGTGGAGGTCGAAGCTCTGGAGGAGCTCGCTGGAGGTGGAGGCAAGCTTGGATGTCGCTGAGGTCGACGGGGAAGAGCGGCGGGACGGCGGCAGCTGGGCGACGGCTTCGGTGGCGGAGATGGATTCAGGTGGCGGTGTGGGCGGCGTTCGGTTTCGACGAGGGAGCGGCTATTTGGGTGGTCGGACTCGGTGCTGGGAGGAAGAAGAAGAAGAAAAAGATGGGGTTTTTTCTTTTTGGGGGTGTACTGATGGAGAGAGAGAGAGAGAGAGGGGTACGGTGGAGAGAAAAAGGATTTGTTTATGGAAGGGGAGAGAGAGAAGGACTTGATTAGGTATTTTTTTGAATTTTGAAATGAGAGAAAAATGGAAGGATTTATTTTTGGCTGGAGAAAACATGGGGAGTGATTTAAGGTTGATTGGAAAATTGATTAATGAGATTATGGTAGGAATTTAAATGAGAGAAAATTAAGGGGAAAGGAGATTATGGGAAATATTTATTTATTTACTTATTCATAATATTTAAAAATAATCCCTATAATAATAATTAACCATATAATAATATTAATAAATAATTAACAGCTAAATATTTATATATATTTACATATGTACTAATATATTAAGCTCAGGTTTACATTAATAATAACAAGGTCACTAATAATATTAGCTACTAAAAGATTATATATAAAAAATCACTAAACCGTAAATTAATATTTAGCAGAATTAATAAATACAAGGCTATATATTTTATTATTTATTTATTTTGAAAACTCAGAAAATTCCAGAAATTAGGAAAAATATTAATAAAATATAATATAACATTTTAAATACTAGAAAAATTGTTTAAATACGTATCGAAAAATTACGGTTGTTACAGCAATGTCAGATTCAGGGTATTGCCCACTACCTCGAACTTCCTGGTGGTTGTGCTCAGCGGAAATTTCGGCAGAGTTTCTGGTGCACAATAATAGAGAAAGATCCCAATAAGAATTCCCGTCTCACCAAGGAGACAAGAATCTGAAGCGGATATCTCAACAAGGTGAGATATCGGCTCTTCCTCTCATCAGTTCTAGGACTGACCTGTCGAGGGATCCTAAAACTATTACAATGACCACAAACACAAACAAATTAATTTTGCGTGGTTCGGCAAACTGCCTACGTCCACGGGGCAAAGAGGGGGAGATCTACTATTAGAGGGAGAGATACAATTAGGGTTTACAATCACTCAATCTAAACCCTCAAACAAACTCTCAAATCCCTCACAATATCTCTCTACAAAACACAAAAGGACTGCACAAAAGTCTTGCACAACTGCTGCTTCTCCTGCACAAAACCCAGCTGCAAAAATACTTCTGCAGTTTCCCTTCTTTTGCTTGCTGCGATTTTCTGCCTGCACCTCCTTTTTGCTCCGTACTTGATCCAAAAGAGAAAATCCA
The DNA here is from genome assembly GCA_022839385.1 of Asparagus kiusianus. Lineage (NCBI taxonomy): Eukaryota > Viridiplantae > Streptophyta > Magnoliopsida > Asparagales > Asparagaceae > Asparagus > Asparagus kiusianus. The sequence continues at coordinate 2,426 of BQKN01017862.1, read as the reverse complement.
GCCGCCTTTTGTATGAACCCCACCTGCACCCCCTCACATGCACACCCGAAAACCTAGAGCAAAGAGAGAATTTATAGGCTGCTAGCAATCGGGTGTAGACTTGCAATCAATCGGGTAGGGCCCATGCGGAAATGAATAGAGAAAAAAACCGCATCTCTTCACGTGAAGAGTTTGAGAACATCACATGGGTGGGCCCCATGTACTTCTCATTCACAATTCTTCACTTCGGCGAAGTTTTCCCAAAACTGAGCCGACACCAACCAAATCAAATGCCTCACTTGTTGTGTCCAGTACGAAATGAAACAATTCACGACAACGGACTCAATCCATAACAAGTCGAGAACCCAAATGAGAGTGCAAACACTCTCCAAATATCGGTATCAACTCACCAAATCGATCTCACCCCCATCAACTAATCCAAACTGGCTGCATCATAAAGACTGCCTACATATCCTCTTGCCCAAGGAATCAAGCCGAACGTAGTTCACCCAACTGGCCGCGTACGACCTCAAACCAATAGAAGAGTTCGCAACCCTTCTCCAATATCATCAACTCTGCGACTGATAGCACCTTCAATGGCCCCAAACACCTCCACCTGAGGTGAACCAATAACCATATCCAAACTACATCTATCAGCTACACTCGAATCAAAACCCAACTCATCATCTGCATTCAAAACCAAATGATCTCCAAGCTGTGTCACCTCAGTTGGAATCCCAAACAATGCAGTATGATCTGGAGTAATCTTCACCCAATATGGAGTAGCATCACTCTCCACCCGTTGCGATACATCTAAGGTCTGTCCAAAACTCTCCACCTGCTGAGAGTCAATTGGCTTCCTCATCGAAGCCTCAACCAAAGTGACACTACCAGACCTATATTCCAATAAAGTTTTACCTCCAATCACAGCAATTGACAACTCTATAATAGGATGACCCAAATATGTCGAAACCTCAGTCCAGAAACTCTTCTGTAAACCATTGCTCGACCACAAACATCGATCCTCCTCCAGTAAGACACGGTTCTTCGAATTATTCACCCTATCTAGCTGCCCCAAGATTTCCTTTCCAACGAAGTGTCTCGAAATACCGTGAGCTCGGCTCCAATACAGAAATAGGTCCATCTTGTACCTCCCACCAGAATGGAGTACCTTCACCTTTTTGTCAATCACACACTTCTTCAATCTGTTGGATACTACTAGGACTTTCTCCAATGGGGATTTGGTTGCAACCCAAACACGCCTAGAACAGTCACCAACAAAGGAAACCAAACGCCTATTACTTCCCAATGATGCCCCCTTGGAAGGCCCCCAAACATCCACGTTAACTCCTCTAGAATGACCCTTAGCACGGTGAATAGAGGTGCCAAACTTCACCTCGGTCTTCTTGCTCACATCAACATGTTCACTGGACTTCAAACTGCAGGTCTTCGCACCCTCTTTCAATTTATGCGAGGAATTAATACTGGAATGGCCAAGCCCCAAATAACGCAGTCTAGTCGAATCAACAGAAGTCGTCAGCTCTTTACCTGCCACTATACCTCCAGTCAAGTAATACAGGTTATTTCTCCTGACGCCCTTCATCAAAATACGAGAGTCTCTCGCAATCTCGAGAACCATGTCCTCAACACGAACCTTCAGACCCTCTCCAACCAAAGCTCCAATCGAGATCAAGTTCTTCCTCAAAGAAGGAACATCTCTCACATCATTTAACTCTCTAACAGTCCCGTCAAACATCTTGATGCGAATTCTTCCTATCCCAAGGATCTGACATGCACGGTTATCAGCCATGTACACCACACCACTATCCATCAGCTTCTCAAAACTAGAGAACCATTCCCTTCTAGGGCACACATGATAGGTCGCACCACTATCCAACATCCATTCAGATTCCTCCGAATAGCTATCTGTAGGACTGATAGAAAGCGAATAAATAGAAGAGTCAGAATTATTACCATCTGATATGATGTTTGCTTCTGATGATGGTTGCTTCCCTTTTCCCTTCTGCTTATTCTTCATCCATTCGTCGAGCTTTGGGCAGTCTTTCTTCCAATGACCAGTCTCCTTGCACCAAGCACACTGATCTTTTCCAATTGTAGGATGCCCTACTCTAGACTGTGACTTCCAATTCTTCCGGTTCCGATTCTTCCCTCTTGCGACCAACGCCTCTGCTACCGGCTCAACTGAAGCCTCCTTATCCTTCTTTCGAAGCTGATAATACACTAGTGCATGTAACGCCCCGTCCCGAAATCTCGGAGTCGGTACGCTATTAGATCTGATGGACTGGCCTCACAAACTACCATATGTCTTTTCAGTACGTTTTGTCCTCACTCACGTGCTCTCTGGAAAACTTCCCAGAGGGTCACTCATCCTAGAATTTCTCCAGGCCAAGCACGCTTAACTTTGGAGTTTCTGAGAGTTGGGTTCC
>BQKN01017860.1:0-15139 GCA_022839385.1 Asparagus kiusianus | reverse complement strand
AGCCTAATTGGTATTTTCGTATAAAAACAAACTGAGTTCTCTATAATATGGATTACAAGAATCAAGAGTTTTAGCTTATAAGAGTTTATAAATGTTCTGATTAATAAAGATCTGGATCTGAAATTTGCCTAATCAGGAGTTAAATCATTTTACTATTTAAAAAAAAACATTTTTGATTTGTTTCTCATGTTCTTCTTTTAGAATATTGGAAATGTGGGTTTCAGACTTGGGATTAGCTGTTTACCTTGTGTAGTATTTTTTTAAGCTTTAGAACTCCTGTTATTATAGAGAAATGTCAAATTTTATTTCAGGTTTCGAGCTGACAGGAAACCAGGTTTGGGTTTCTGTCCGCTTGGCGGTCGAACGGGGCGGTCGACCGCTGGGCTTGCTGTGGGGGCAGATATAGCCTGCGGTCAACCGCACCGGTCGACCGTGACGTCTGCTCGGTCGATTGAGATGCCCACTTGTCGACCGCGATGTCTGGTCGGTCGACCGAGATGCCTAACGGTCGACCGCCAGTCTCGTATCAGAGTGCGGTCGACCGGTGCGGTCGACCCCCGAACTATCTGTTGCCAATTTCTTGTTTTGTGTATTTGAGTATTTTTACTCTTGTTCGAGAGGTTGCCTGGATTATCGGACCTTGGTTATTAGTCCCACTATGTATCCATGCATGATAGGTGACCTGAAAGTATAAATTTGGGACTTATACGCTGATTTGAGTGTGGGATTGATTAAGTAGATTTCACTACATGTATCATAGCGATCTTTTTACTATTTCCACAGTCCTCGTGTTGGACTATAATCCATAGAAGTCCTCATGTTGGACTATAATCCCTCTCAGTCCTCGTGTTGGACAATTACGACTTAGTCCATGAGTTTGGAAACTACAATATATAGTTACTGTTTCGGACATAATTCTTAACCCTGCATGTGACTATTATACAGCAGTTCACGACATGATAATTATGTAGATTTTGGTAAAACACGTATGTAGATTTTGACATGATATTCATGTAAGTAATAACACGATATTCATGTTGGTTATGTCACAGCACTGTAATTATGCTCTGGTGTTTGTTGTATTTCTTCTATTACTGCTACTGTACTAGAACCTTGGGTTTTGGTATTTAGGAGTTTATAAATTTGAGATATAAGGTATATACATGAGGGTTTCTTTGTTTGGATTATTTCGCTCGACGTACCTATTCTTGTGTTGTAAATTTCTAAATATTAAAACCCTCTTTAGTAAGATCAATGATTTTAGATCTATTATATATTATCTGTATTTTTATATACAACGAGCCCTTTTCCCTTGGGGTTTATTGTGATGTTACTCACTAGCGCTTTGACGCTCATTGTCCTTCCCCCTTTCAGGTAACGAGCCAGGAGCCCGGAGAGTCGCAGGTTGATAGCGACACATTTTAGTGTTCAGCTGTCTAGTCATGTTTATGTTGGAGCTCCACTATAGTTTTTGGTTAGATATTTGAGAGTGTTGTTCTAAAGGTTGTAAAGGCTGTGTGCCTTATTTTCTTCTTGTCAGATACTTGTACTTGGGATTTGTTGGCTACTCCAGTTTATTTATTTAGACATTTACTATGTATTCCCATTTGTTGGTTGATTTGATATTTATTTGATCATTGTCTTTCCATCAGCTCCTCGTGTATTATCTTTTACTTGCTTTTGTACCTACACCTGTTATTGGCTCTACTAGATAGATGTTGACTGTGATGGTGAAACATGTTGTTGCACGGTGTAGTGCATGGCAAGTTTGACATTCTTGGTTTCACCTTGGACTGCAGCCTTGTGTGAACCCAGGGACGTCACAGTTGGTATCAGAGCTCTAGTTCCAGTATCCTTAGGATCATCCTGTATCGAGTCGTGGAGCTTAGATAGAGTTTCTTAGGATTCATGTATAGAGTCCGCAAGGATTTCCTTGCATGAGTGAGGACGATATATGCGTATATCTAAAAAAAATTAAGTAGATTATTTTTTATGACAACTATTTTTGAATAAGTTTAAAGTAATTGTGCAAATATTATATGTCGTGAAAATGGTATTATGATACGCTATTTATAAAGATCTATTTTGACTCATGAACTTTTATTTTCTTACCATCAGGGAGAGAGATGGCAGGACGTGGTAGACCTCTTACCAGGAGAGCTAGCGAGGCAGAGTCACAGCAGACTCTATTAGAGCAGCAGCCAGCTCTGTCCGAACCTCAGCAGGCTCCACCCGAGCCGCAGCAAGCTCCTCAGTATTTGGTGGACATCATGGCTCCTCTCATTGCAAGGTGGACAGCTATTGAGGAGTTGGTGATGACTCATATAGCACGACGGACACCACCACCACCTGTAGCTCAGCAGCAGGGGATACCTGCCGTTCCGGTCAGAGAGAGACCCCAAGAGGCCACGCCTACAGCCATTCCTCTAGCAGTCCCTGATAGAGCCACGGAGCAGGAGGTTTGGCTCCGTATGGTGGAGAGGTACAAGAAGATGAGGGCACCAGAGTTCTAGAGGTCACCAGACCCTCTTGCAGCCCATAAGTGGAAGGAGGATGTGAGCAATATCCTCGACATACTTGGTGTAGATTCAGTACAGAAGCAGAGACTGGCATCCTACAGCCTGAAGGAGATGCCGAAAGATGGTACCGACTCTAGTTTACTCCAGAGCAGAGGATGACCCTCACCTGGGAGGACGTCATATACTTCTTTGATGGGTAGTACATTTCTTCTACAGCACGGACTGGGAAGGAGCTTGAGTTGTCCCAGTTGACTCAGGGGGACATGACCGTTGTAGATTTTGAGAGCAGGTTCATGGAGTTGCTACATTTCACGGGCATGTGGCAGACGGGAGAGCATCAGGCTCAGATGTTCTTAGCTGGGCTTCGCCCTAATCTCCGACGATACCTCGTATCAAGGAGGTTTTATTCAGTTAGGGATGTAGCTGAGGCTGCCACTTCTCAGGAGATTGAGACTTCTATGTTCCAGAAGGACAAGGAAGGGAAGGCCAAGACAGGACAGAGTGGGGATAAAGGCAAGAACAAGAGATCTTTTTCTGGACACCAGCAGCAGCATCAGGGCTCTTATAAGAAAGGACCCCAGCAGGATCAGAGAACGTATCAGCAGCGCAAGTTTCAGGGGTCTTGTTTTAACTGTCACAAGATCGGGCATAAGGCATCAGAGTGCCGTAGCGCACTAGCAGGAGCCCAACAGGGCAAGGGTCCGAACCAGCAGTAGCGCCAGCAGGGCAGAGGTCAGGGCCAGCAGAACAGGCTTGAGGGGCCGCCAGCAACTCAGAGGACTGAGGGACAGATTCGAGCAGTTCAGGATGTTCATCAGGGACAGATTATTCCATATTCTCCAGCACCATCAGTAGAGCAGTCTTCAGCCACGAGCAGAGTATATGCAGTAGTTCCCCGTGATCATGGAGCCAGCGGAGCCGTAGTGGAGGGTACGTTCTTTGTGAACTCTCTTCCTGCCCGTATTCTTTTCGATTCGGGAACTTCGCATTCCTTCATCTCGCATGCATTTATGACTAGACTCCAGCTCATAGCTCAGCCTCTAGACACCCCTCTATCTGTTTCCACCCCTTTAGGTGAGATATCGCTTCTGGAGAGCGTTTGTAGGAGGTGTACCGTCAGTCTAGACGAGTCGGAGTTCATAGTAGATTTGATAGTGTTGCATATGTCCGAGTTCGATGTCATCCTTGGTATGGATTGGTTATCTTCCTACCCTATTATTATTGACTACTTTGCGAAGACAGTAAGTTGCGAGCGTCCGATAGGTCCGAGATGATTGTAGCTACCTCTCAGGGCAACCGATTTGCGGAGTCATTTCTGGGGTACATCGAGGAGGTGATACGATGGGATCAGGGAGCCGAGTTATTGGAGACTAGAGTTGTCTCAGATTATCAGGATGTCTTTCAGGACATACCTGGGTTACCTCCTGTGAGAGAGGTCGAGTTCTGTATTGAGTTGCAGCCAGGCACAACCCCGATATCCCGCGCACCCTATCGCATGGCACCAGCTAAGATGAGGGAGCTGCAGACCCAGTTAGATGAGTTGCTAGCTCAGGGTTTTATTCGTCGGAGTCATTCTCTGTGGGGCGCTCCGGTCCTCTTCGTGAAGAAGAAGGATGGTAGTATGAGGCTATGCATAGATTATAGAGAGTTAAACAAGGTCACTATCCAGAATAGGTACCCACTACCTAGGATTGATGACTTGTTTGACCAATTGCAGGGAGCGCAGTATTTCTCGAAGATTGATCTTCGTTCTGGCTATCATTAGCTGCGGGTTCGGGAGATGGATATTCCCAAGACCGCATTTCTTACTCGATATGGGTCCTTCGAGTTCTTGGTCATGCCATTTGGGTTGACCAATGCACCCGCGGTATTCATGGATTTGATGAACCGGGTATTCCGTCCCTTCTTAGATTAGTTTGTGATCGTTTTCATCGATGATATACTCATCTACTCGAGATCAGAGGCAGAGCACGAGGAGCATCTACGGATAGCGTTGAGGACCCTTCAGGAGCACCCGTTGTATGCTAAGTTTAGCAAGTGTGAGTTTTGACTTTTAGAAGTCAGATTTCTTGGCCATGTCATTAGTAGAGAGGGCATAGCAGTGGACCCAGCTAAGGTCACGGTAGTTTTTGATTAGGAGCCACCGAAGACAGTGTTAGAGATTCGCAGCTTTTTGGGTTTAGCTGGATATTACAGAAAGTTCATTCAGGACATCTCAAAGATTACGACGCCGATTACACGCCTTACGAAGAAGGGTGTACAGTTCATATGGAGCTTGGAGTGCCAGAAGGCCTTTGATATTTTGAAGACTAAGTTAACTACAGCGTCAGTTCTGACTATTCCGAGTAGTCACAGGACATTCGTCGTGTATACAGATGCATCGTTGGTAGGCTTAGGAGGCGTATTGATGCAGACTCAGAGGGTAGTAGCCTATATCTTACGGCAGTTGAGGGTGCATGAGCGGAACAAACCCACTCATGACTTGGGTTAGCAGCAGTAGTGTTTGCACTAAAGTCATGGAGGTACTACTTATATGGAGTGCAGTGTGAGTTATTCACAGACCATCAGAGCCTGAAGTATCTCTTTTCTCAGAAGGAACTGAATCATAAGCAGAGAAGGTGGATTGAGTTTATCAAGGACTATGAGTTCGTGATTCAGTATCATCCAGGGAAGGCGAACGTCGTAGCAGATGCTTTGAGTAGGAAGCGTTGATATCGGGTTGCGGCTTTAAGGTGTTCATTGTAGAGATCTGATCACTCTTAGCCAGTTTGATTTTAGACCCGAGATTGGAGGAACCCGTGCATTCTTAGGAGCTGTATCAGTGCAGCCAGCTTGGAGTGGCCGAGTTGTCAGGGCTCAGTTGGAGGACTCTTGGATTCAAACCCGTAAGGGGGAGATTTCCAAAGAGCCTAAGGCGGACTGGACCATTGGAACAGATGGAGGATTACAGATGAAGGGTAGATTGGTTATGCCAGCCAGTGCAGAGTTGAAGAGGGAGTTATTTGATGAGGCGCACCGTACTCGGTACACAGTACATCCAGGGACTACCAAGATGTACAAAGACCTGAAGAGACGTTTCTGGTGGAGTGGTATGTGGAGAGAGATTGCAGACTATGTAGCTAGATGTTTTACATGTCAGCAGGTAAAGGCAGAGCATCAGAGACTGGCAGGGACACTCCAGCCTTTACCCATTCTAGAGTGGAAGTGGACAGACATTTCTATGCATTTTATTGTGGGGTTGCCGAAGTCGAAGAAGGGGAATGATTCTGATTGGGTGATAGTGGACCGATTGACGAAGTCAACATATTTCATTCCGGTGAGGACCACTTTTACAGTCGGGACTTATGCGAGGATCTTCATTCGGGAGATAGTTCGACTCCACGGGGTACCAGACACGATCGTGTCGGATCGAGGATCAGTTTTCACTTCACATTTTTGGAGGAGTTTCTAGGACTCATTTGGCAGCACGCTATCTTATAGCAGTGTATTCCACCCCCAGACGGATGGACAGACGGAGAGGGTGAATCAGGTATTGGAGGACATGTTGCGGGCATGTGTCATTGACTTCCAAGGCAGTTGGGAGGATCATATTCCACTAGTAGAGTTCGCTTATTACAATAGTTATCAAGCGACAATCGGTATGGCTCCGTATGAAGCTTTATACGGGAGACCCTATAGATCACCGATATGTTGGGCCGAGCCGAAGGACAGCTTGATGCTTGGGCCCGAGCTAGTGAGGCAGACTACTGAGAAAGTAGCTTTGATCGGCAGAAGAGCTATACAGATAAGAGGCGAAGACCCCTAGACTTTTAGATTGGAGATTTGGTTATGCTTAAGGTATCGCCTATGAAGGGCGTGCAGCGATTCGGGAGGCGAGGGAAGCTTGCACCGAGATATATTGGGCCTTTTCAGATTCTAGAGCGCATTGGACCTGTGTCATACAGACTAGATCTTCCAGCATCTATGTCTAGTATACAAAACGTGTTCCATATTTCTATGCTTAAGAAGCACTTTCATGATGAGGAGTAGTAGCGAGTATTGGATGCACCAGAGATCGAGCTTCAGGATGACTTGTCCACTATTGAGATTCCGGTTTGTATACTTGCCAGGGAGGACAAGAGGCTTAGAAACAAGGTAATCCCCTTGGTGAAAGTTCAGTGGAACCGAGGAGGCATTAAGGAGATTTCTTAGAAGCGCGAAGAGGACATGCGTCGTGACTACCCACATTTGGTTAAGCAGGTAAATAAATTCTTATTGTGTTACATGTCTTAACTTATGTGCATATCTTTGGTTATGTTTGCATTTAACGCTAGAATGAGAATACTTTCGCTAAATTTTTTTAATCTTTTGGAACACATGGTATATGTATGGGGGGTTCCTTGTTTGGATTTTTCGCCCGATGTACAAGTTCCACTAAATTAGGATTTGAGCAAGAATATTATCATTTTAGATCGTTAAGTGTAAATATCTCTATAAGGTTATCTAGGAGTTCACATTCCAAGATTTGTATGATTTCCGAATTTCGAGGACGAAATTCTTTTAAGGGGGGAAGAATGTAAAACCCCGAAATCTTTTTATAATGAATTATGTGAATTAATAGTAATAAATATTTCTTTTGTGATAAATAATCATATAGATATATGATGAACATATTTATCAGTGTTTGGGAACCCATTAAGTGTTTTTATGTGAGAGGAATCGTGTGAAATGACCAGAGCAGTGTATGCCCAGTAGCAGGCATCTTACTGCTGCGCGGTCGACCAGGCCGGTCGACCGTGGCGGTCGACCGCATCGGTCGACCGCACAGCGGTCAGATAGTTTCCAGGTTTGTTTTTCTTTTATGGTTTTGTTTTGGTCTTTTGGGTTTCGGGTCGGGTTAGGGAGTTAGTATATACACCAACTTAATCCAGGAGAGCCTCCCTTCATCTCAGACTTAAAACCCTAGCCCCCTTTCTCTCCCCTCTTAAAACCCTAGCTGGATGTGGTGATTAGGAGGAGTTCTTGAGGATTTTCAGCGGGATTCTAGAATTCCAGCGAAGGGAATCAACCTACTGCAGATCTAGGGTATTCGTCAACACCCAAGGCGAGTATCATCTCGCCCAATCCCTCACCCCTATTTTCCATGGTTTTTCTTTTGATTTTGTATGAGTTTTTAATGAGCCCAATTGGTATTTTCGTATAAAAAAACTGAGTTCTCTATAATATAGATTACAAGAATCAAGAGTTTAAGCTTATAAGAGTTTATAAATGTTCTGATTAATAAAGATCTGGATCTGAAATTTGCCTAATTAGGAGTTAAATCATTTTACTATTTTAAAAAAAAAACGTTTTTGATTTGTTTCTCATGTTCTTCTTTTAGAATATTGGAAATGTGGGTTTCAGACTTGGGATTAGCTGTTTACCTTGTGTAGTATTTTTTTTAAGCTTTAGAACTCCTGTTATCGTAGAGAAATGTCAAATTTTATTTCAGGTTTAGAGCTGACGGGAACCTAGGTTTGGGTTTCTGTCCGCTTGGCGGTTAACCGGGACGGTCGACCGATGGGCTTGCTGTGGGGCAGATGTAGCCTGCGGTCTACCGCACCGGTCGACCGCGACGTCTGTTCGGTCGACCGAGATGCCCACCAGTCAACCGTGCGTCTGGTTGGTCAACCGAGATGCCTAGCGGTCGACCGCCAGTCTCGTATCAAAGTGCGGCCGACCGGTGCGGTCGACCGCCGAACTATCTGTTGCCAATTTCCTGTTTTGTGTATTTGAGTACTTTTACTCATGTTCAAGAGGTTGCCTAGATTATCTCACCTTGGTTATTAGTCCCACTATGTGTTCATGCATGATAGATGACCTGAGGGTATAAATTTGGGACTTATACGCTAATTTGAGTGTGGGATTGATTAAGTAGATTCCACTACATGTATCATAGCGATCTTTTTACTATTTCCACAATCCTCGTGTTGGACTATAATCCATAGAATTCCTCGTGTTGGACTATAATCCCTCTCAGTCCTCGTGTTGGACAATTGCCACTTATTCCATGAGTTTGGAAACTACAATATATAGTTCCTGTTTCGGACATAATTCTTAACCCTGCATGTGACTATTATACAGCAGTTCACGACATGATAATTATGTAGATTTTGGTATAACACGTATGTTGATTTTGACATGATATTCATGTAAGTAATAACACGATATTCATGTTGGTTATGTCACAGGACTGTAATTATGCTCTGGTGTTTGTTGTATTTCTTCTATTATTGTTACTGTACTAGAACCTTGGCTTTTGGTATTTAGGAGTTTATAAATTTAAGATATAAGGTATATACATGAGGGTTTCCTTGTTTGGATTATTTCGCTCGACGTACCTATTCTTGTGTTGTAAATTTCTAAATACTAAAACCCTCTTTAGTATGATCAATGATTTTAGATCTATTATATATTATCTGTATTTTCATATACAACGAGCCCTTTTCCCTTGGGGTTGGTTATGATGTTACTCACTAGCGCTTTGACGCTCGTTGTCCCACCCCCTTTCAGGTAACGAGCCAGGAGCCCGGAGAGTCGCAGGTTGATAGCGACACATTTTAGTGTTCAGCTGTCTAGTCATGTTTATGTTGGAGCTCCAGTATAGTTTTTGGTTAGATATTTGAAAGTGTTGTTCTAGAGGTTGTAAAGGCTGTGTGCCTTATTTCCTTCTTGTCAGATACTTGTACTTGGGATTTGTTGGCTACTCCAGTTTATTTATTCAGACATTAACTATGTATTCCCATTTGTTGGTTGATGAGATATTTATTTGATCATTGTCTTTCCATCAGCTCTTCGTGTATTATCTTTTACTTGCTTTTGTACCTACACATGTTATTGGCTCTACTAGATAGATGTTGACTGTGATGGTGAAACATGTTGTTGCACAGTGTAGTGCATGGCAGGTTTGACATTCTTAGTTTTACCTTGGACTGCAGCCTTGTGTGAACCCAGGGGCGTCACAAGATCACCCTCCTGCAGATCTAGGAGCTTGTTTATCATCAGAGGCGAGTAACATCTCGCCTAACTTCTCCCCCTTTTTATTTTTAAGTTTTATTTGAGTTTTAATCTAGATTTATTGGGCCTAAATCGTATTTTATGTAGAGATAATAGATCTTTATGGCACATGATATGAGAATCATGTATTTCAGATTTTAAAAGCTCACCGAAGGGTTTTTAACTAACGAGTTCTAGATCTGAAAACGTTTTAGCATTAAGTAAAAAACCTGTTTTTACTATTCTACACCTATGTTTTTGTTTAAATCATGCATATGTATATCTGGGATCTTGGTGGTGAATTTTAGAGGTTTAAATTCGTTGTTTGCTGCTATATGACATATTAGAAATGCTAAACTTTTTTAACATAGAATGTTTTCAGGTTTTGAAGCTGACAGAAACCCAGATCTGGGCTTCTGTCTGCCGCACGGTCGACCGCTGGGTGCACAGAAGGGCAGAGCACGTCTGCCCTCTGCACGGTCGACCATGGCGGTCGACCGTAATGTCTTGGCGGTCGACCGTGATGCCGCGACGGTCGACCGTGAGCATTTTTGCCGAGCAGTGAGGTCCTGCTCCGAGTGCGGTCGACCAGGGCGGTCGACCGCCGCACAGTTTTAAGCACAGAATTTTTTTGTGATATTTTACTTCTTGTTCGAGCGGTTGCCTCGATCATCTGGCATTAGTTTTCTGTGTTTCTAGGTATATATGCATGATAGATGACCTGAGGGTACTAGTTTATAATCGCACGCCGGGTCGAGTGTGAAATTTGTATAAGTAGAATCTTTTCAGGTGATATTTGCTCAGTTGCACAGTCCTCGTGTTGGACTATAAACCATAGAAGTCCTCGTGTTGGACTATAATCCATTTTTATCCTCGTGTTGGACCTTTACCCATTTGTTCCATGTATTAGGGGATCACTATATCTAGACTATGTAATGGACATTTTTCTTAACCCTGTAGGTGACATTTCACATGAGTTATGACATGACACTTACGTAGAATATGTCATGATACTTTGGTGGGACATGACATGACACTGTATTTATGTCCTTAGATGAGTTGTTTTTCTTGTATTATTGTTCCTCTACTAGAACTCGGATTTAGTGTTTAGGGATTTACAATTTGAGATACAAGGTATATACATGAGGGTTTCCTTGTTTGGATTATTTCGCTCGACGTACCTATGCTCGTGTTGTAAATTTTTAAATACTAAAAATCTTTTTTAGTTAAGATTAATGATTTGAGACTTATTATGTATTAACTATATTTTTTTATACAACGAGCCCTATTTCCTTGGGGTTGGTTGTGATGTTGTTCGCTAGCGTTTTGACGCCCGTTGTCCCTCCCCATTTCAGGTAACGAGCCAGGAGCCCGGAGAGTCGCAGGTTGATGGCAACACACTTTAGTGTTCAGTTGTCTATTTTTAGTTATGTTTTTATTTGGAGCTCCACTTTAGATTTTGTTAGACATTTGAGGACTATATTCTAGATGTTGTAAAGGCGGTGTTCCTTATTTCCTTTACTCAGACCTTTTGTATTTGAATCTTGTGAGAACTCCAGTTTATCTACTCAGACATTGACTATGTATTTCTATTTATTGGATGATGATATATTAATGTGGTCACTATCATTTCCTCAGTTATTTCTTATATTATCTTCTACTTGCTTTTGTACCTACACCTGTTGTTGACTCTACTAGATAGATGTTAATTATGATGGTGAAACATGTTATTGCATGGTGTGGTGCAAGGCAGGTTTGACATTCTTGGTTTCACCTTGGACTGCAGCCTTGTGTGAACGCAGGGGCGTCATAGTTGGTATCAGAGCTCTAGTTCCAGTGTCCTTAGGATCATCTTGTGTCGAGTCGTGGAGCTAGGATAAAGTTTCTTAGGATTCATGTATAGAGTTCGTAAGGAGTTCCTAGTATGAGTGAGGGCAATATATGCGTATATCTCAAAAAATTGAGAATTTTTTTTATGATAACTATTTTGTGTAAATTCAAAGTATTTGTGTAAATACTATATGTTGAGAAAATTTTAATGTGATACGTTATTTATAAAGGTCTATTTTGACTCATAAACTCTCATTTTCTTATGATCTGAGAGATGGCAGGACATGGTTGACCTCGTACTCGGAGAGCTAGCCAGGCAGAGTCATAGCAGACTCCATCTGAGCAGCAGCCAGCTCAATTCGAACCTCAGCAGACTCCACCCGAAACGCAGTAGGCTCCTCAGAATTTGGTGGATATCATGGCTCCTTTTATTGCCAGGATGACAGCCATTAAGGAGTTGGTGATGACTAATATAACACCACGGACACCACCACCGGTAGCTCAGCAGCAGGGGATACCCGCCGTTCCTGTCAGAGAGAGATCCCCAGAGATCACGCCTACAGCTATTCCTCTAGAAGTCCCAAATAGAGCTAAAGAGCAGGAGGCTTGGCTCTGTATGGTGGAGAGGTACCAGAAGATGAGGGCACCAGAGTTCCAGGGGTCACCAGACCCTCTCACAGCGCATAAATGGAAGGAGGATGTGTGCAATATTCTTGACATACTCAGTGTGGATTCAGTTCAGAAGCAAAGATTGGCATCATACAGCCTAAAGGGAGACGCCGGGAGATGGTACCGACTTTAGTTTACTCCAGAGCAGAGGATGACCCTCACCTGGGAGGACTTCATATACTTCTTTGATGGGCAGGATATTTCTTTTGCAGCACGGACTTGGAAGGAGCTTGAGTTGTCTCGGTTGACTCAGGGGGACATTACAATGGTAGAGTTTGAGAGCTGATTCATGGAGTTGCTACATTTCATGGGTATGTGGCAGACAGGAGAGCATCAGGCTCAGATGTTCTTAGCAGGGCTTCACCCTAATCTCTGACGGTATCTCGTCTCGAGGAGGTTCCATTCAGTTAGGGAGGTGGCTGAGGCCGTCACTTCACAGGAGATTAAGACTACTATGTTCCAGAAGGATAAGGAAGGGAAGGCCAAGGCAGGACAGGGCGGGGATAAGAGCAAGAACAAGAGATCTTTTTCTGGACATCAGTAGCAGCATCAGGGCCCTTATAAAAAGGGACCCTAACAGGATCAGAGAGCGCATCAGCAGCGCAAGTTCCAGGGATCTTGTTTTAACTATCACAAGGTCGGGCATAAGGCATCGGAGTGTCGTAGCGCACCAGCAGGAGCCTAGCAGGGCAAGGGTCACAGCCAGCAGCAGCAGCGATAGCAGGGTAGAGGTCAGGGCCAACAGAACAGGCTTGAGGCACCGCCAGCACTACAGAGGACTGAGGGGCAGGTTCCAGAAGTTCAGGAGGTTCCTCAGGGGTAGATTATCCCCTATTCTCCATCTCTAGCAGCAGAGTAGTCTTCAGCCACAGGCAGGGTATATGCAGTAGTTCCCCGTGATCATGGAGCTAGCGGAGCCGTAGTGGAGGGTAAGTTCTTTGTGAATTCATTTCCCGCCCGTATTCTTTTCGATTCGGGAGATTCGCATTCTTTCATCTCGTATGTATTTATGGCTAGACTCCAGCTCGTGGCTTAGTCTCTAGACACCTCTTTATCAGTTTCCACCCCTTTAGGTGAGGTATCGCTTCTGGAGAGCGTTTGTAGCAGGTTTACCATCAGCTTAGACGAGTCGGAGTTCATAGTTGATTTGATAGTGTTGCATATGTCCGAGTTCGATGTCATCCTTGGTATGGATTGGTTATATTCCTATCATATTAGTATTGACTGCTTTGCGAAGATAGTCAAGTTACGAGCGTCCGACGGGTCCGAGATGATTGTAGCCACCTCTCAGGGCAACCATTTTACAGAGTCATTTCTAGCGTACATCAAGGAGGTGACGTGATGGGATCAGGGTGTTGACTTATTAAAGACTAGAGTTATCTCAGTGTATCAGGATGTCTTTCAGGATATACCTGGATAACCTCCTGTGAGAGAGGTGGAGTTCTGTATTGAGTTGCAGCCAGGCACAGCCCCGATATCCCGCGCACCCTATCGCATAGCATCAGCTGAGATGAGGGAGCTCAGACCTAGTTAGACGAGTTGTTAGCTCAGGGTTTTATTCACCGGAGTCATTCTCCGTGGGACGCACAGGTCCTCTTCGTGAAGAAGAAGGACGGTAGTATGAGATTATTCACAGACCATCAGAGTCTGAAGTACCTCTTTTCTCAGAAGGAACTCAATCAGAGATAGCAGAGGTGGATTGAGTTTATCAAAGACTACGAGTTCGTGATTCAATATCATCCAGGCAAGGTGAACGTCGTAGCAGATGCTTTGAGCAGGAAGCGTCGACATCGGATTTCGGCTTTGAGGTGTTCATTACATCGAGATCTTATCACTCATAGCCAGTTTGATTTTAGGCCTGATATTGGAGGAACTAGTGCATTCTTGGGAGCTATGTCAATGCAGCCATCTTGGAGTGACAGGGTTGTCAGAGCTTAGTTAGAAGACTCTTGGATTCAAATCCGTAAGGAGGAGATTTCCAAAGAGCCTAAGGCCGACTGGACCATTGGAGCAGATGGAGGATTACGAATGAAGGATAGACTGGTTATGCCAACCAGTGCAGAGCTGAAGAGGGTGTTATTTGATGAGGCGCACCATACTCGATACACAGTACATCCAGGGACTACCAAGATGTACAAGGACCTTAAGAGACGTTTCTGGTAGAGTGGTATGCGGAGAGAGATTGCAGAGTATGTAGCTAGGTGTTTTACCTATCAGCAGGTGAAGGCAGAATATCAGAGACCAGCAGGGACACTTCAGCCCTTGCCTATTCCAGAGTGGAAGTGGACGGATATTTCTATGGACTTTATAGTAGGGTTGTAGAAGTCGAAGAAGGGGAATGATTCTGTTTTGGTGATAGTGGACCGGTTAACGAAGTCAACGCATTTTATTCCAGTGATTATCTGTGTTTGAGAACCCATCAAGTGATTCTATGTGAGAGAAATCAAGTGAAATGACCAGCGTATTAATTATCTAGCAGCAGACAGTTTTTTTCTGCTGCGTGGTTGACCGCGACGGTCGACCGCACAGCAGTCGGGCACTCAGGAAGTTCTTTCCTATTGTGTGGTCGACCGTGGCAGTCGACTGCGACGGTCAACCGCACAACAAATAGTTTGTTTTCTCAGATTTAGATCTTATTGGGTTTCGGGTCGGGTTGAGGGGGTAGTATATATTCTTCTATACCCGAGAGAGCCCTTCTTTGATCTGAAATCAGAAATCCTAGTCCCCTCTTCCCCCTCAAACCCTAGATTTTTATTTTTGGTAAATTTGGACGAGTTTCAAAGGATTTTCAGCGGGTTTTGTTGGATTTTTGCGAAGGGGATCACCCTTCTGCAGATCTAGGAGCTTGTTTATCATCAGAGGCGAGTAACATCTCACCCAACTTCTCCCCCTTTTTTATTTTTATGTTTTATTTGAGTTTTAGTCTGGATTTATTGGGCCTAAATTGTATTTTATGTAGAGATGATAGATCTTTATGGCATATGATATGAGAATCATGTATTTCAGATTTTAAAAGCTCACCAAAGGGTTTTTAACTAACGAGATCTAGATTTGAAAACGTTTTAGCATAAGTAAAAAACCTGTTTTTACTGTTCTACACCTATGTT
>BQKN01017856.1:0-14628 GCA_022839385.1 Asparagus kiusianus | reverse complement strand
AGCGAGTTCAGTGTGGATATACCTCTCATCATAAGACTCCTGGTTCTACTAGGTATCATGATATCCGCGGTCTTCGACCAGGGATTATGGGTCTTGACACTGCACCCCCAGGCGAGGTATCAGCAGCTGCTCCTATTGTGAAGAATCGTCTGGCTCATCTTGGGAGAAGGTTACCTCCACCAGATTACAGATGCTATGGTTGGGCTTTCTCACAAGCCAAGGGATGGTGGACACGCATGACCAGTTACGTCTTGGGGTGCTGGGAGAAGGATTTGAAGAGCAGAGGATTGTATGCACATATACGGGCCACCATGTACGGACTTCCGGTCAGCTGCCGCCATTTCTTGGCGTTGTTGGAGATATACATGCCCGACAGTAACACGTTCATGACCAGCGGCGGAGAGTTAGGGTTGGCCTTACATGAGATGTATTAGGTTTCTGGTCTTCCAATGGGGGATTGTCCATATCAGGAGTACTTTCCCTCGAACCAGCAGTTGGGGTGGTTGAAGAAGGATACTCCCGACATGCATGATACTCTTTGGGATATCACTTGTCATTATTATACCTCCTTGATCAAGATTTCTCCTCCAGCGAAGAAGAAAAGGCAAATCAGCTTGAAGCAGTTTGCTGTCTATCTGTTCCCTAATTGGAGGGTGACTCCGGCGAGCCCCTTCGTGAGTTAGATGTCCTGACCCATACCGCCATTAATGAGTTGATGGAGAAGGCTGAGGCTCATTCTTACACCATTGCCCGTGCTGAGGGAGCTTTTCCTGTAGGAACCAAGTTTCGTTCGTTCCTCCGCCATGCACAGAAGTCCATCGAGCCCCGGAATCTGCTAGCAGGCTACCTTGCCCTCTGGTTGAAGAAGTGTGTTGTTCCGTACCGGTCTTTAGACGCCTTACCTCTCGAGGTGCTCTTCCCCGCAGTTCAGCTAGCTTATGGGAGGGAGCTTTCACTGCTCCCAGCGATGGTTGCCGGCATCCATTACGGGCTTAGGTATCTGGTCAGTGGTTTTACACAGGTGGGTTCTAAACCATCGACCGAGCTTACTTGTCTGAAGGTCGAGCTTCCTTATGCGTATCTGATGGCGTGGCTCGTTCTTCACCGTCCTGACTTGATGTCGACGCCCAGCGTTGTTGATGTCCCCGTTCCTTTCGTGCAGCTGTTGGAGAGGAGCAGATGGCTCGGGAAGAAATTCGGCGATGCACAACGAGAGCTTCAAGTTCGCAAGAGCTGGGAGTTCTTCATGTGTTTTCCCCACTTTTCGGGTCGCTATGGTGATGTGCTGACTGATGAGGAGAAACCCAGAACTAATCGGACTGCTCTCGACGTTGGTTGTTTTCGCTGGTTAGTGAACATCCGTGTTGGGTATCTCGTTCTCCGGGTGAAGAATCGTTGCCACATAGAGCCTTACCTTCCCTGCCGTTTTGCTCGTCAGTTCGGTTACGACCAACTATATGTTGGGAACCCGAGCCGTGGTTTGAAGGTTGAGGGAGGGCTTATTGATGGCGTACGGGCATGGCTATGGACTATAGTGGGCTGCACCGGAGCCCACTTTGCCCTTCCTTCATATAGGCACAAGCCGATGATTACTTTCCTCAGTTGCAAGTGGTTCCTCTCCGCCAATGAATCCATAGGTGTGAGGAGTCTTTCAGAGTTAGAGTCTGAGCACTCGGTCCAGGTCGCTATGATGGCTGCTCGTAAAACCGAGCTTGCTTAGCAACAGAGGAAGAAGTCTGCCAAACCTCCTCTCTCGAGCAAAGACGATGAAGAGCTCCTTCCTACTGATGATGATGACGAGACTTCTGAGGAGGAGTATGTGGATATAGATATCGACCAAGAAGAACTTGATGCAGGTTTGTCATGCTCTTTGATCCTCTTTCTCAACTTCAATTGATATCAACGAAAGATCTGGTTCATTTAATGAAATAATCCTTATCATTTCAGGTAGGACAGCCGACGACCATGAGTCGCTCGCTTCCCGTCGTGCGAGATTCAGGCCTGGTGGCCAAGCTCCTACTCAGGTTGATACGCGTGGCCAGTCCATGCACGAACGACCCTTTGGTTCTATGAGGGGTGGTATTCCGAAAAAGAAAAAGATCGCTCATAAACCACACGTTGGTCAGCGCTCCTATGGAGTGGATTTAGGAGACTTCGCCGACAGGGAGGAAGGTAATACTTCGTTGTTTTCATTGCTTTAAGATGACTTACCTTCTGGGATTCGTAATCATGTTTTATGTTCCAGGGTTCTTTGAAGAGGGCGAACTTCCATTGTCTCCCGTATTCACTGGTTCTGATAATATGGATAGCTTCATGGAGCAGATGTGCGACGCCCTTCGTGACGGTTCTCTGGGTATCGATCTAAACATTGATCTTGGACAGGTGAATAGTGTTAAGCCCACCGTTCCATATTCAGGTATATCTATATCCGATGATACCCTCCTCAAACATGGGGAAAGAGAATCTTCTGTTCTTGCTGTAGGTATTTCTGAGCTTTCCCTTCTTCCTTATCTTCTTATACATATCTCCAACATTTAGGTTGTCCTGCAGATGTCGCGATGGAAAAGCCAGCTGAGGACGGAGCCTTTCATGATGTAGGTTTCGAGGAACAGGGGTGTGCTCCTGTACCAAGTTTCTCGAAACCCGACGCTGGATTATTAGCCGACATGCTGACTGAACAGACTACCAGAGGAACTGTGGGACCACCCTTTGCGAGTGATTCATTCACAGGTATATATCTAATTCCCTTCATTTTGTCTGATCTTTTGTCTGACTAACGAAGGGTTAATATTACAGTACCAGCCACCAGGACTGATACTCTCATGACTCCTGACCTTCCCCGTGTACCTGAGGACGATGGACTTGCAGGTATGCAAATGATCTTATCATCCCGATTCTCCTTATTTGCCTAAATTTCCAACTTGACTAATAAAGAAGTGTAACTGTAGGACCAGGCGTTATGCCTGATGCTACTACAGTTTATGGGACTGATAGTTTGCATGAGAGCAGTGTCTCCCTGCCACAGCCGAGAGGTACGACCGATTTGCCTGCAGGGGTTGATATACCCTCCATGACTACTCCTGCCGTTATCTTAGAGCCTATCGGACTTCAACCCGAAGGGACCTCCGTTGGCGTTGGTATGCTCGGAATTTGCATTTGAATTTCCTTATCGTATTCGATAATCTCCTAACCTTCTATATTGTTGCTTGTAGGATCTCGATCCTCTCTATATGAGCGTGTCCGCGCCCTTTTGGTTGATACCGATCCTGACAGAGACATTTTTCGTACGGACCTCAGCTTTTTTACCACCTTTTATAACGGTATGATTGAGAAACTTCTTCACAGAGGATACTGTTTCGATCAGTTCAGGCGTTCCTTTTCTCGCCACATGATGATGATGAGGGAAGAAGGACATTCAGAGTTGGCCGATTCCTTCACTGCCGAATTCACTATTCTGGAGTCAGAGATCCGAGAGTTGAAGGAGTTGAAGGCTGGTGGAGCTTCTTCCTTCGTGTCCTCTCAGATGGAGCATAGGCTGACACAGTGGCACGACCTGAGATCTTCCATCGGCAGCGAGCTTCGATCACATGAGCATTCTGTTGCGCAGCTGATGGCTACCGTGGCGAGGAAGGATACAGGTAGAGCCGAGTTACTCAGCTCTTTGGATTCCGGCCGTGAGGAAGTGGCTAGATTGAAGGAGGCCTTGAGGCACACCGAGGAGTCCGTTACTCTTATTGCAGAAGACATGGCTGGATTAGAGCGTTCTCATGAACAGACGCTCGAGAAGCTGGGATCTACACAGGAGAGATTGATGAAGCTGAAGAATGAAGCCGCGAAGATCTTAAGCAGTTCCGAAGACTCTGTCTGAGCTAGTCTGCAGGCAGAACTTGAGCAGAGCTATGTAGACAGGCTTTCTAGTTTAGAGTCCCATGTTCTTAGCCGTCAGTTGCCTTCGGGCTAACGAGCTTTTTATTATATGCTTTTGACTTGATCTATTACTAGAGACTCCGCATTTGCTTCTTTCATGATATTTCTTTATTTACTTTGAACCCAGCAATGATAAAATTTATAGGATTTTTGGCAAACCCCTAGCCCTCAACGGGTTTGATATGCCTTTACCGATTACCGTTTGAATCGGGCTAGCATGCGGATTGTCTAGATCCGTTCCACATGTGACGTTGTGCTAAGAGAATTGCTTTTCTTAGACTTAATGCTATGACTTTGAATACATAGACTTCACCATTTCTTATAGGGAAAAGGTACCCCGCACCGCGTATTAGGCGATGACTTATCCCTTCTTAGGCTTTGGGATAAAATTCCCCAGGTTTAGACCCTGGTGTCTTTTTCAATCGGCGAAAGACTAAACCGGCAATACGTGTTAGGCATAGACTTATCTCTATTTAGGAGTTGAGATAAAATTCCCCGTGCACAAAGTGTCCGGATTGGAAGTTGGGAATTATGTCTTTTTTGAGAACAAAGATAAACTGGAAAATGAGAGAGGAAGAATTTTATATTCTATCTCCCAGTGCTGAAGAGGAAGAATTTTATATTCTACCTACAGCTAGAAAGGAAACTCAAGGTGGGATCTCCACCCCCAGGATCCGAAAGGATGAAACTAGGAGTGGGATCTCCACTCCGAGAATTGAAAGGTTCAAACGACCCTAACTTTTATAGGATTGGTCATTTGAATCAAAAGAAGCCCAATTTCTACCCTAACTTTTATAGGTTTGGTGGAAAAAGGAACAAAGGCAAATTTTTATTTATCGAAAAGGAATGACTCGGTCTTAGTCCTGGCTATGGTAGGTTTGACTAAGTGAGATTGGGAATAATCCTAACTTTTATAGATTTGATTGTCCGAACTGGAAGTGGACCTCTCGTTCATGGGAGGAATCGAGAGGAGAATTTGGCTTTGGTCCTAACTTTTATAGGTTTGACCTGAAAGCAAAGAGAGTGGAATACAGGCAGCAATGAGAATGCCAACTCGTACTATCACTCAAAGGAAGACTTCAATGTTAAGTGATTAGGACCTAACATGTTGAGTCTGAGAATTACCAATGACTGGCAGATTGGGATTTTGGTGGACCCACCATCAATTGATCTGATCAGTGGATGGTTTGGTGAGGGAAGATTAACCTATCAAAGGACTAGATCTCATCTCACAAAAATAACTCATGAAAGTTAGAATCTGACAAGAAGGAACATTCGGAATTCGAACGTGGATTTCTTATTCATCTCTTCTACAGCGACTGGGTTATCCCTAAGAATACCGCATGTGGTATTCTTCCGGAAACTTCCTAATATATCAATTATCCTGAAGATACTAAGGATAGTATCTTTTTAGGAATTTGCCATTTATTGGCATCATAAGCCGGTCGCCCTCCTTGGTGACTAAGCGATATGCGCCGTTCGAGTAAACTGTTTCTACTACGAATGGCCCTTTCCATTTGGGTTCAAATTTGCCCTTCTTCTTGGAGTTAAGGATCATAGGCCGTCTTTCAGTTAAGACCAAATCTCCTTCTTTAAAACTCCTTTGTCGGACCTTTTTGTCGAAGGCTTGAGAAATTCTGGCTTGGTAAAACTCAATATGTTGTTGAGCTTCCAGGCGCTTTTCATCGAGCATCTCAAGTTCTTCGAGGCGTTTCTGATGTTGTTCTTCGGTCGTCATTTGGGTTGCAAGAGCGATCCGAAAAGATGGAATTTGGATTTTCAAAGGGAGGACGGCTTCACATCCGTATACTAATGAATATGGGGTTGCGCCGATCGGTGTACGTACCGTAGTACGATAGGCCCATAGAGCCGCGCCAAGCTTGTCATCCCAATCCCGTTTATTATTCTTCATGAGTTTTGACAAGAGCTTTATGATAGTCTTGTTAAAAGCTTCAGCTAATCCATTTGCTGTGGGATTGTAAGCCGTTAACGAGATATCCTAAATTTTAAACTTTTCGCAGAACCTTATGAAGGCGTTGCTGACAAATTGAGGACCGTTGTCATGTATGATTCGTCTTGGAACACCATGCCTGTAGATGATATGGTGCTTGATGAATGCAATGACGTTGCTCGTTTTAACTTCTCTGAGTGGAACTGCTTCAGCCAATTTGGAGAAGTAATCGGTAATTGCCAGGATGAACCGGTCACCTTTGACTGACGGGGGATTTATAGGACCAACAATGTCCATTCCCCAAGTCTCAAATGGCCATGACGTTACCGAAGGATGCAGATGCTCCGGAGGTTGGTGCATATAATTCGCGTGTACTTGACATGCGTGACACTTTCGGGCGTATGTGATTGCATCACTCATCATGAAAGGCTAAAAATATCCCATTCTTCTGATGCGATCATAAAGCTTGGGGCCAGGTTGGTGTGCACCGCACTCTCCTTCATGTGCTTCTCTGAGGACTTCTTCAGCTTCTTTGGCTGATAAGCAACGTGCTAGCAACCCATCGTACCCCCTGTAGTATAGCGTTCGATTCTCCGTATTATAGTAGAATCTTGGCGCTCTTCGTCGGATTGAGTCTCTTTCCTTCACATCTTCTGGCAAGATTCCATGCAAGACGTAATCGATGATGGGGAAACGCCAATCTCGGGGTTCGAATTCAGCCTGAGTTGCGTGCACCTCTTGCACCTCTTCTTCTTTGTCATCTTCATCGTAGAGTGGCACCAGGAGTTGGTGAGTTCTTACCGTAACAAACTGCTCTGTTCCGGGAGGCTGTGCCAGAGATACAGCTAAAGCTGCTAACGCATCTGCGTAGGTGTTCTGTAACCGCGGAACATGCTCGATGAAGAATCCTTCAAATGATTCCGCTATTTCCACTGCCATCTTATGATATGGTAGTAAATCCTGACTTCGGACTTCATACTCCCCTTGGACTTGTTTAACTATTAGTTGAGAATCACCGAAAGCTTCGAGATACTCAACCCCAGCTCCTTAGCGAAATTGAGTCCTATAATCAGTGCGTTATACTCTGCTACATTATTCGAGCATGGCTCGGTTAATGAGTAAGCTCGAGGCATCACATGTTTTCCTGGAGAAACTAACACAGCTCCAACTCCGGAGGTAACCTTAGAACATCCAGTAGCATTTGCCATATTAGCTGCTCGTGAGGCGCCGTCGAAGTACAAACGCCATACTTGTTGGTGCGAAGTTGCGTTGACTTCGTGGGTTTCATCAGGTAGGTCGTCATATATCTCGGTGGTATCCGTAGTTGGATTAGCTGCCAGGAGATCACAGATGGCCTGCCCTTTTACTGACTTCTGTTGTTTAAAATATAAATCATATTGGAACAAGAGTAAGGCCCATTTTGCTAACCGCCAATTCATGGAAGCTGGTTGAGTCATGAACACTCGGACTGGGTTAACTTTAGAGATAACATAAATGGTCTGTCCAACCAGATAATGCCGTATCTTCTGAATAGCGAACACCAAAGCGAGGCATTCTCTCTCGATCATGGGATATCGAGATTCAGCGCCTACCATGGTTCAGCTTAAATAATACACCGCCTGCTCATGACCGTTATCATCATCTTGTGCAAGCAATGCACTTAATGAGTGGCTCGTCGCCTTGATATAAATCAAGAACGGTTTGCCTGATTTCGGTGTGACGAGTACGGGAGGTTTTGAGAGATATTCTTTAATACTCTCGAATGCCTTTTGACAAGCATCGTCCCACACGAATGACACGCCTTTCTTTGTGAGCTTGGAGAACGGTTGGTATTTTCCTGAAAGGTTCGAGATGAACCGACGGATATAAGCTAATCGCCCTTGCAGTCCTCTGAGCTTTTTGAGGTTTCTCGGCGGTTGTAATTCATTAATTGCCTTTACTTTATCCGGGTCAATGTGAATACCTTTGATGGTGATGACGAATCCCAGGAATTTACCACTGGACATTCCGAGGAAAGACTTGGTAGGGTTCATTTTCAATTGATGGGCTTGCATCAAGTCGAACATGATCTTCAAGTCCTTAATGTGGTCTTTCTTATCACGACTTTTCACGACTAGATCATCCACGTAGCATTCGACAGTCTTTCGGAGATGCTCCTGAAAGATCTTTGATATGGCTCGCTGATATGTAGCACCTGCATTCTTTAAGCCGAAGGGCATAACTGTGTAGCAGAAGACGCCGAGAGGCGTTCTAAATGCGGTATGCTTTTCATCATCTGGATGCATCTTTATTTGGTTATAACCAGAGAAACCATCCATGAAAGACATCCTCTCGAACCCGCACGTATTGTCGATGATAACATCCGTGATGGGAAGGGGAAAATCATCTTTTGGGCAAGCAGCGTTGAGGTCTCTAAAGTCAATACAAACCCTGATCTTCCCATTCTTCTTAAGAACCGGGACAATATTGGCAAGCCACTCTGGATGTTGCTCTTCCCTAATGAAGCCCGAGTCGACAAGCTTTTTAACTTCGGCTTCGATCGCCTCCATCATTTGCGGACGAAACCGTCTTTGTTGTTGTTTGACAGGTTTGACATCCGGCTTAATGTTGAGACGATGCACTGCTACGTTTGGATCGAGCCCTGGCATGTCTTCATAATTCCAGGCGAACACATCGATGTATTCCCTGATAAGAGAGATTAACTCTTCTTTCTCCCCGGGTAGGAGGCTGTCGCTAATGAATATCGGCTTCGGATTTTCCTCGCTTCCCATATTCACTTGGACTACTTGATCTTCGGTAGGAGGTTCTCTTTGCTCAAATCTATCACCGTATTGCATGCTTAAGTGATGAACCCAAGGATCTTCCTAAGTCGGCATCTGATCGTCTTCTTCTATTGTCGCTGGATCAACCGTGGTCATGTTCGACATTAGCTTTTTAAACATTTCACCAAGACTAGCGTCGGAATCCCAAGCCGAAGAGTCAGAAGAATATCCGTTTCTAGCCTTGTTAGCAATTTGATCGATGACTTGCCAGCAACACTCGTCGTCAGATGAGGAGACATAGCCTAAGCCTCTTTTGTGGCGATAATAATCATTGGGTTTTCCTTTTGGTACGTAGGCCATTCGAGGCGGAGCTCGCGGACCTCGACCAAAGCAAAGGCCCTCTCCTAGCGTGAAATCATATCCATACCTTTCCATCATATTGCGCGGTTTCGCATCATATCTGAACAGATGAGGGGCAGGTTTATCATCGTCGTCTTCCTCTCCAAGAAGTGATCGGGTATCGGAGATTTTCTTCCTTTGCCGTAGACGACCTCCTTTCCACCCCCTGTCCCTACGGGGATGACAAGCGTCGTTCCGCAAGGGTCGTGTACCTGCTTTTTCGTCATGCAAAATGATTGAAGTGGCATATACAAGTCAGGGTTATCATAAAGCTCTTTAGTTACATTATCAAGACACATCAAATACTCTAAATCATCGTTTATTGATATCTCTTCGGCAAGTTGCCAATTACAACTACTTTTCGATGATTTATCATCGTCAAGATTGATTACAATGGGTACAATGTCATTAAGTACAAAACCACCATCATAATCAAACCCAGCTTCAGTATCAGCTTCATCCCCGCTGTCCGTTCCTTGGGCCGATGGTTCAGTATCGGATTCGGCGCCGTATAGAAGGGAATCGGTAAAATAATTTTCCAATCCCTTAAACGGTGGCTTATCCGCGACCACCGTCTTGACCTCATTATTAGTGTCCACATACTTGAGGCATTGGTGCAGAGTTGACGGGACTATAAGGTTACCGTGGATCCAAGATCGACCCAACAGTAAGTTATAAGATGTTTCCGCATCAATCACATAACAGGTAACCTCCGACTTTAAATCCCCGATCTGGCATTTGATTCGAATCTTCCCCAAGGGTCTGGACCCACTGGTGTTGAATCCGTAAATCATAGTGCCGATTGAGGCTAGTTTGCTAGTCGGAATTCCGAGATGATGCATCAATCGGAATGGCATAATGCTAACAGCGGAACCCGGATCAACTTGGATCCGGTTAACCATGCTGGAGCCAATGTGCCCGGTGAAATACAAAGGCCGATCATGCTTTGAGTTCTTCGTCTGCATGTCTTCTTTGGTAAAAGAGATGCAGGGAAAATGATGCGCTGCGAGATTGCAGTGTTGAGCTGACGGCTCCGGTTCTTCAGAAGATGGCTTGATTCGAGTGAAGAAAGCTTCAGAGTCGTTCAAGGCTTCTTGTAATGCTTTCCTTGTATCCTTTGAAAGACGCAACAGCTCGTATAGGGTTATCCTAGCCAGAATATTGGCCAACTGCGTCATGATGTCAAAATGGGGCGGAGAGCTTGCATTTCCCGGTTTGTCTCTCCCAATCGGATGATTGAATCGAGACTGCCTCGGGTTTTGGGTTTCTTGACGTAAAGGCTCTTTCCCTTTCTCCTTCTGCTGGACTTTCTCCGTAGCTACAGGTGTTGGGGGAGTTGCTACAATTCCCAGCTCTGCTAATGTCTTGGAAGGAACTGTTTTGGTCCCCCTTGTTTGGCTAACTGCTCAGAAGCATCCGGATATTTGTAATGATATTCATTCCTGCTCCGGGTGGCAAATGCTTCCTGCTCATCTTCAGAAAGTGGGAAGGCTGGAATTCTGTCGTTATCTTCTCCTGGAATAGCAGAAGCTCTACAACAAGATTTACCTTTTCCTTTTGACCTCCTCTTGGAAGAGGCTCCAGTCCATTGTTCGTCTCCAATCAAGTCTGGATGAACCCAAAGAATCTCGCCATTCGGGGCTGTATGTGGTACCAGTCCTTTCTAGCACTGTTTGTGAGGATCATCGTTCACCGTCTTCACTGCTGCATTTATTACTGGCTCATGTTGGAACCAGTTCAAGGGAACAGACCCGAAGCTAATGGATATTGCATTTGCACCCACTTTCTTCTCCTTGGGTTGCTTCATAGTGATGACCCCAACATCGATTAGGGCTTGCATCTTATCTTTAAGAGCGTAGCATGCCTTGGTAGGATGATGCACCGCTCTGTGAAATGCACAGTATTTTGGATCACTGACTCTTTTAGCATCTTCTTGATCCTGGACCGGAGGCAACTTGATCTTATTGTTCTCGATAAGGTATTTAAAAATACCGGGAACTTCATCCTCTTTGAATGAATAGACCTTCGGGAACTTCGGCTCCGTGGCTTTTTGCTTCTGGGGCTGTTGTTGCCACCTTGATTGTTGAGGCGCCTTTTGTTGCTGCTGTTGCGGCTGTGCTTGCACCTCGAATGTTTGGTTTACGTCCACAGCATTCGCATGTGCTTTTCCCTTACCCTTAGGGACAAAGTTCTTTTTTGGGGCATTATTTGCTATTTGGCCCCTTTCCGCTTTCTTCCTTTTAAGGAATCGCTCGGCTCGTTCTCCTCGTACTTTCAAGTCCTTTCAGGTCTTTGGTGGCGCCATTCCCATAGCTTCGAGGATGTCCAATGAAAGATTATTGTGACAAGTCTCGAGGATAAAATCTTCGCTGACCGGATCCCTGCAGTTCATTGCTTTGTTTCGGAATCTCTTCACGAAATTTTCGACCGTCTCACCATTCTTCTGCTTCTCATCGAATAGTGTACCGATTGAGATTTCGGTGTCGTCATCGAAGAAGTTTGTCAGGAACATATCTTCCATGTCGTCCCAACTGCTGATACTCCCGGGCTTGAGACGGCGATACTAGTCAAAGGCTGCTCCGCGAAGAGTGCCGACGAATGACCGCACCATAAGAGGTTCATTCCCAGAAATGATTCCTAAATGAGACTTAAAATATATTAAGTGTTGGGTAGGGGAACCCTTTCCATCAAACGGCGTAAAGTTGATTAAATTAAACTTTGCCGGATACGGAATTGATTCCCACTCCCTTGGGTATGGACATGGTATGCCGGACCTCTTCACTTCTTAAGCATTCATCAACGCGTTGATTTTGCTCTCCAAGTCCTTCATCTTCTTGTCTTCACTCATATTTGTCTTCGAGTGGCCTCGGGGAGAGGTAACGTGGTCCTCCTTCGCATTATCATCCGAGGGACCGCCTCCGTTATTGTTGTTGACAGGAGGGATAGTTATGTTGACATTATCCTCCTCCCGTTCATCCTCTTCTTGATTCGGAGTATTGTGATGACTGGGTTCTCCTTGGTGAGCTGTCAATGTCGCGATCTGCTGGTCATGCATCTCTCTTATCCGTTGCATGGCCATCTCCATCTCGAACTTGAAAGTTTCCTTCTGTTTATTCAGGGCATCTTCAAGCATCTTGGTTACTTGCTCGGCGCTGATCATGAATGACTCGTAGGGTTGTCCCACACTAGAAGCCGTGTCATCGGATGCTATAGCCGAGCAAGAATCTGAACCGACATCTGACACCTCCTCTTCCAAAGGAAGTGCCTTTTGCATCCTTTGGTAATTCTTTCGCGTATTGATCCCTGATCGCGATCGAGTCACACGCTGTGATACTCCGGCAAACCGATCTAGGCCAAATTGTCGTGTCGATTTCCCTCTGCCGGTCATATTAGCAGACACTTCTAAGTATTCGTCCTCTTGGCGGACGAACTTCTTCCCACGAAAACGCCTTGGTTTGAAAATTCTCTCGAACACCGAGACTCTCCTTGGGGCTTTGGAACAGCAGCATTCTGACAATACCGCCTTGATTATGTTGGCACACGGGCAGCGAGACTCCGTGTCTTGAGTGTATCTCTTTCGAGACTTATCCATACCCCCAGCTCTATAGTACAACTCGTCAGTTTGATAACTGGAGCAATTCATAGAGTGTTGGCATGACTTCCCAGGTATAACACCATCATCATCAGACGAATGTGTTTCCCTCTGGGGATACGACGCTTTATTAGCGTTTTTAAAAGTCGCACGTTCAAGTTTACGCTTCTGCGAGCGTGAAAACTTAACGGGCTCTTGCACTTCGACCCGCAATCCAATGCGGTCGGTAACAGGAGCTTTCCCTCTATTATCTTTCTTGGGGGGATTGATACGACCCCCAGTCTGATTTGTCATTTGGGGACCTTTCAATGGTCCCAATCGCTCCTTGACAGGTGCTTTACCTCGGTTCTCCGGTAAAGGACCGAGGCGACCTTTCAAAGGAACCCTGGATCTTGAAGGATCCACGTTCTTGCCTAACTCCGTAGGAGGTGCGGGAACGGGATCTGGATTTGAAGAAGTTTGGGTGATAACTCCACCCACTTTTGTCTTAGGTGCCGATTTTGACTTTGGCACCCAAACCCGTTTATGTGTGGATGGCTTTTTGACCGCCTCTTCTTTCTGCATCTCTTCCGCTTTCTGCAGAAGGACTCGGGCATGCACGAGCAACGCGCGTCGTTTCTTGATTCGCTCTTCGAGAGTGGAGCGAGTCTTCTTGACGCGGACCCATTCATTTGTCTCCGCTTTAGAGGAGGAGTTAATTGTTCGCCGTTGTTGCTCTTGGCGCTGTCTGGATTTTAGATCCTCATTGTAGTGGATCCCGTCCATCGATACTGCGGCTTTGGCCAATTGTCGTGCAAGGCGTTGTCGCCGTCTTTGGCGCGCCCTCTTCGACAAAGTTGGAGCAACTTCAACAGTCATCTTTGTGGCGGAAGGGAGATCTGGATCTGCAGCCTCGACCTCTTTGGATGCCGCCGGGATGTCACGGGGCATGGGTGCAGTAGCGGCGACGGGATCTTGGATCTTAGAGCCGAAGGTCCCACGAACGTCTTTGGAAGAGGAGGTCTTCCTGCGCCTGTTTGGAGAGGCGGATCTAGAGGAGGAGGAAGAGAGGTACTCTTCAAACTTCTACTGATCGAACTCATATTCGATCTCTTCATTCACCCGGATCTTGAATGCCGGTTGCGTCACGATAGCCTCGACAGCGAGGCTGTTGGCTCCCACTGTGGTCGCCAGCTTGTTTTCGTTAAAAGTTGCCTTCATCATTGATTTCATTAATACTTCAAACGTTACAAATGAATTCAAATAACGAAAATAAAAATTACAACTTTTCGAAAATAAATACAAGATCCGTTCGTCGTCTCTTACTTGCGTGGGTCTTTAGCCTGTGACGGGGACGTCGATATTCGTGGACTACCTGGCAATCAGATCTGATCCAGAAAAATCGGGCAGAGCTTCATCGATCCGCGAGGAGATCTAGAAACTTGAAGCGCCTATCTTGGATAAAGCGAGATATTTGCTCTTCTTAGGATTACCGACGAGGGGTAATGCTAAGGAACGGATGCGGGTGATGTAGATCTGATGAAGAACTCTCTTGTGTTGAAGTGCTCGATCACTCTTCACTCCAGCAGGGCTTCGCCAATTCTCTAAAAATCCAGATCCCCCCAAAAGCGAGGCCTAAGGCTTCTATTTATAGGCATGAGGAAAATCTAGGACACCCCTGGGGTGTCTCTAAAAATCTAGGACACCCCTGGGGTGTCTCCAAAAATCCAGGACACCCCTGGGGTGTCTCCAAAAATCCGAGACACTCCGCTGAGGTGCATCCGTCCGCTTCCGCTGTAAATTCTTCGTCCGAACTCGGATTTTAGTGATTCGAATTGCGTTGGAATTCTGACGAAGAGTTCTATCAGCTCTGATGGTTGGATTATCTATAGAACGAATGAGACACGAAAGGTGTTGTTCTTTTTGTAAACATCGCGGGGCTCTCGATTAGCCTGTGCCTTCGTTATTCCAAAATTCTGTCAGCTCACGTAGTTCGTCGATTCACTTCAAGCGTTCAC
>BQKN01017840.1:0-16034 GCA_022839385.1 Asparagus kiusianus | reverse complement strand
TATGACTTTCTCACGGAAGCCCATGACATGACACTTATGTAGATTTTGACATGACATTCATGTAAGCTATAACATGACATTCATGTAAGCTATGACATGGCACTGCACTTATGTTCTGAGATTAGTTGTATTTCTTTTATTTTTGTTCCTGTACTAGAACCTCGAGTTTGGTGGTTAGG
This sequence comes from Asparagus kiusianus, assembly GCA_022839385.1. Classification (NCBI taxonomy): domain Eukaryota; kingdom Viridiplantae; phylum Streptophyta; class Magnoliopsida; order Asparagales; family Asparagaceae; genus Asparagus; species Asparagus kiusianus. The sequence continues at coordinate 15,855 of BQKN01017840.1, read as the reverse complement.
GGTTTACAATTTAAGATACAAGGTATATACATGAGTGTTTCCTTGTTTGGATTATTTTGCTCGACGTACCTATTCTCGTGTTATAAATTTCTAAATACTAAAATCCTCTTTAGTAAGATCAATGATTTTATATCTACTAAGTATTATCTGTATTTTTCTTATACAACGAGCCCTGTTTCCTTAGGGTTGGTTGTGATGTTACTCGCTAGCGCTTTGACGCTCGTTGTCCCTCCCCATTTTAGGTAACGAGCCAGGAGCCCGGAGAGTCGCAGGTTGATGGCGACACACTTTAGTTTTTAGCTGTTTAGTTATGCTTATGTTGGAGCTCCACTATAGATTTTGTTAGACATTTGAGAGTATTGTTCTAGATGTTGTAAAGGCTGTGTGCCCTATTTCCTTCTTGTCAGATATTTGTATTTGAGACTTGTTGAGTATTCCTGTTTATCTACTCAGACCTTGACTATGTACTTCTACATGTTGGGTGATGAGACATTAATTTGATTATTATCATTTCAATAGTCCTTCGTGTATTATCTTTTACTTGCTTTTGTACCTACACCTGTTATTGACTCTACTAGATAGATGTTAATTGTGATGGTGAAACATGTTGTTGTACGGTGTGGTGCATGGCAGGTTTGACATTCTTGGTTTCACCTTGGACTGCAGCCTTGTGTGAACCCAGGGGCGTCACAGTTGGTATCAGAGCTCTAGTTCCAGTTTCTTTAGGATCATCTTGTGTCGAGTCGTGGAGCTAGGATAGAGTTTCTTAGGATTCATGTATAGAGTCCATAAGGAATTCCTAGTATGAGTGAGGGCGATATATGCGTATCTCTCAAAAATTTGAGAAATTTTTTTTATATAACGACTATTTTTGCTTTGAGTATATGTGTGATGTACTAAGCATGAATAGAATATACGTCTTCTTTGACTCATGAACTTTATTTTTCTTATGATCAGAGATAGATGGCAGGATGTGGTAGACCTCGTACCAGGAGAGCTAGCAAAGCGTCAGGCTCAGATGTTCTTAGCAGGGCTTTGCCCTAATCTCCGATGGTACCTCGTGTCGAGGAGGTTTTATTCAGTTAGGGAGGTAGCTGAGGCTGCCACTTCTCAGGAGATTGAGACTACTATGTTCCAGAAGGATAAAGAAGGGAAGGCCGAGACAGGACAGAGTGGGGATAAGAGCAAGAACAAGAGACCTTTTTCTGGACATCAGCAGCAGCATCAGGGCCCTTATAAAAGGGGACCCCAACAGGATCAGAGAGCGCATCAGCAGCGCAAGTTCCAGGGATCTTGTTTTAATTATCACAAGGTCGGGCATAAGGCATCAGAGTGCCGTAGCGTACCAGCAGGAGCCCAGCAGGGTAAGGGTCCGAACCAGCAGCAGTAGTAACGCCAGCAGGGCAGAGGTCAGGGCCAGCAGAACAGGCTTGAGGCACCGCCAGCAACTCAGAAGACTGAGGGGCAGATTCGAGCAGTTCAGGAGGTTCCTCAGGGGCAGATTGTCCCATATTCTCCATCTCCAGTAGCAAAGCAGTCTTCAGGCACAGGAAGGGTATATGCAATAGTTCCCCGTGATCATGGGGCCAGCGAGCTGTAGTGGAGGGTACGTTCTTTGTGAATTCCTTTCCAGCCCATATTCTTTTCGATTCGGGAGCTTCACATTCGTTTATCTCGCATGCATTTATGGATAGACTCCAGCTCATGGCTCAGCCTCTAGACATCCGTTTATCAGTTTCCACCCTTTTAGGTGAGGTATCGCTTCTGGAGAGCGTTTGTAGGAGGTGTACCGTCAGTTTGGACGAGTCAGAGTTCATAGTTGATTTGATAGTGTTGCATATGTCCGAATTCAATGTCATCCTTGGTATGGATTGGTTGTCTTCCTACCATATTAGTATTGACTGCTTTGCGAAGACAGTCAAGTTGCGAGCGTCCGACGGGTCCGAGATGATTATAGCCACCTCTCAGGGCAACCGATTTGCAGAGTCATTTCTGGCGTACATCGAGGAGGTGATGCGACGGGATGAGGGTGCTGAGTTATTGGAGACTAGAGTTGTCTCGGAGTATCAGGATGTCTTTCAGGACATACCTGGATTACCTCTAGTGATAGAGGTAGAGTTCTATATTGAGTTGCAGCTAGGCACAGCCCCGATATCCCGCGCACCCTATCGCATGGCACCAGCTGAGATGAGGGAGCTTCAGACCCAGTTGGACGAGTTGCTAGCTCAGGGTTTTATTCGCCGGCGTCATTCTCCGTGGGGCGCGCCGGTCCTCTTCGTGAAGAAGAAGGATGGTAGTATGAGATTATGCATAGATTATAGAGAGTTGAATAAGGTCACTATCCGGAATAGGTACCCACTACCTAGGATTGATGACTTGTTCGACCAGTTGCAGGGAGCGCAGTATTTCTCGAAAATTGATCTTCGTTCTGGTTATCATCAGCTGCGGGTGCGGGAGATGGATATTCCCAAGACCGCTTTTCTTACTCGATATGGGTCCTTCGAGTTCTTGGTCATGCCATTTAGGTTGACCAATGCACCCACGGTATTCATGGATTTGATGAACCGGGTTTTTCGTCCCTTCTTAGATCAGTTTGTGATCGTCTTCATCGATGATATACTCATTTACTCGAGATCAGAGGCAGAACACGAGGAGCATCTACGAGTAGCTTTGAGGACTCTGCAGGAGCATCAGTTGTATGCTAAGTTTAGCAAGTGTGAGTTTTGGCTTTCAGAAGTCAGATTTCTTGGCCATGTTATCAGTAGGGAGGGGATAGCAGTCGATCCAGCTAAGGTCGCAACAGTTCTTGATTGGGAGCCACCGAAGACGGTGACAGAGATTCGCAGCTTTGTAGGCTTAGCGGGCTATTACAGGAAGTTCATTCAGGACTTCTCGAAGATTTCGACGCCGATTACACGCCTTACGAAGAAGGGTGTACAGTTCATATGGAGCATGGAGTGCCATAAGGCCTTTTATATTTTGAAGGCCAAGTTGACTACAGTGCCAGTTCTGACTATTCCGAGCAGTGACAGGACATTCGTTGTATATACAGATGCATCATTGGCAGACTTAGGAGGCGTATTGATGCAGACTCAGAGGGTAGTAACCTATATCTCACGGCAGTTAAGGGTGCATGAGCAGAACTATCCCACTCATGACTTGGAGTTAGCAGTAGTGGTATTTGCACTGAAGTCATGGAGGCACTACTTATATGGAGTACAGTTTGAGTTATTCACAGACCACCAGAGTCTGAAGTACCTCTTTTCACAGAAGGAGCTCAATCAGAGACAGAGGAGATGGGTTGAGTTTATTAAGGACTACGAGTTCGCGATCTAGTATCATCCGGGGAAGGCGAACGTCGTAGCAGATGCCTTAAGCAGGAAGCGTCGGCATCGGGTTTCAGCTTTGAGGTGTTCGCTGCATCGGGATCTTATCACCCTTAGCCAGTTTGACTTCAGACCTAATGTTGGTAGTACCAGTACATTCTTGGGAGCTATGTCAGTGCAACTATCTTAGAGCGACAGGGTTGTCAGAGCTCAGTTGGAAGACTCTTGGATTCAAATCCGTAAGGAGGAGATTTTCAAAGAGCCTAAGGCGGACTGGACCATTGGAGCAGATGGAGGATTGCGGATGAAGGGTAGACTGGTTATGCTAACCAGTGCAGAGCTGAAGAGGGAGTTATTTGATGAGGCGCACCGTACTCGGTACATAGTACATCCAGGGACTACCATGATGTACAAAGACCTAAAGAGGCGTTTCTGGTGGAATGGTATGCGGAGAGAGATTTCAGACTATGTGGCTAGATGTTTTACCTGTCAGCAGGTGAAGGCAGAGCATCAGAGACTGGCAGGGATGTTAGACCCTAGAGGGGGGGTGATTAGGATCTTATGCTAATCTAATCTGATTAAATACCAATTAAAATTAATTAATAAGTTATCCTAGCAAGTATGAAATACAAAAATATATATGAGCTAGGATAAGCAATATGAACAATAAGATATATCCTAACAAGGAGATATAGGCAATGTATGTGCAAGGATATATAAACTAACACAAGATGATATATCCTACCAAAGAGATATACAATATGATATATGCAAGGATACATAAATAACACAAGGGTAAATAATCTAAACAAGATAGTGGATGAAATAAATGAGCAATGCACAATTGGCAATATAAGATAAATGCAAAAACAAATACACCAAAGACAAACTCAAACAAGCAATATGATCACGGAGTTCGGACCTTCCGTCCTACGTCTCCGCTCCCCACTCCCGGGGAGAAATCCACTATCACAACCCGGTTTGGAAGCCGGAACTTCTACACACTCGGTTTACAAGTTCACCAAAAACTCTCACACAACAAACACTATGCAATCACACTCTACACCCACACAAGTGTTGGACCTAGCCGTGTCTCCCTCAAGTGCTCGGTTATAACCTCTCCCTAGGTTCGTCAACCGACGCCACTCCTCTTGGAACGATCCCCGACTCTCACCACACACTCCTCACTCGGTGTACAAGTGTATTACAAAGTGATCTCACAATTAAGCATAATATAACAAATGATTGTTCTCTCTAACAAGGTGAGAACTCAATTAAGCACAACTCAATGTTACAAACCCTCACAACCCTAATATACTATGTATGCAAATACAATAAGCTCAAGTGGGTGTGTGTAACAATGAGATAAAACCAAATCTAAGTCAAATAGCAAACTAGCAATAATAAGAATATGAAAATCAATAATAAAATTGCCTAGAGAAAAGAGTTGGAAAACTTCTCAATAGATCAAGAGGTAGAAGGAGAATAGTTGGATGCCAAAACACCAATAGATGATCTCCTCAAGCTCTTGTGAAATTGATTTCTCAAACTCAAACTTCCAAATGCTTAAAAGCTTTTTAAACACACTTAAACCAAACTAAAACCCTTGTTAAAACTCTTTTAAACTTGGTTAAAAACTCTCTTAGATCATGAAAATAGTTATGGCAAAGGGGTATATATAGGCTTGAAGAAACCAACCCCAAAAACCCCAAAAACCATTAAAAAACAAAAATCAGTAACTAGCCGTTACTGTGTAACGGTCAGCTGCTACAGTAACTTTGGTCGACTAGTGCGGTCGACCGGGAGCCATATGCAAAGCTGAGTAACTTCCAGAGAGTTTGGCGGTCGACCGTACCGGTCGACCGCGGGTACTGTAGTAGTGCGTATCAGTTTTATAAAATTAATTAAAAATAGTAAAACAGCTTCAAAAAATATGAAATTTTGTGGGATGGTTTTAGACATATAGAATAACATGTTAGAGAAAGAATTTCGGAAAAATAATTTCCCAGTTGAGAGAAATAAATATTTGAATACAGATTTACAGTTTCTGAAAAACTGCTGACATACACGATTTTGTAAAATCAATTGGGCATAGTAAATCAACTCCAAAAATAGTAAAATTTTGAGGGAAGTTTTTAAACATATAGATAAACATGTCAAAGAAAGAATTTCTTGAATATCACTTCACATTTATGAAAACTCATCTGTTTTGTAAAACATGCACGAACATGCACGAACGAAAAACATGATTTTGTAAATTCAATTAAACGTAACAAATCAATTTCAAACTTGATGAAACTTTGGAAAATGTTTGCAAATATGATTTTGAACATGTTACAAAAAGGAATTTCTCAAATTGAAATTTTAATTTGTGAAAACTCATGTATTTTGTAAAACTTATAAATACATGTGTACATAAACAACTTTACCATATGAAAACAAACATGTATATATATAAATATGTATTTGTTTCATATTTAAACTAGAAAATCAAAACTTGTATTTATATATATGACTATATATATATAAAACCAAATACGTGTATGTGTGTATATGATTGAGCTTAAAGTATTGAACACACATAATATAAAACTAAACTAATATACCCAAGCAATCTTGATCTTCAATAAGCTTGACTTGGTACACTTGCGGATGAAGCTTGAATTTGAATCTTGAACTTGAATTGCAAGGCTTCAACCCGACATTCCGCCAACCTCCTTTGGATATGATCGTTGAAGCTCTATTCCATCCATCCTCCAACAACGTTGTTTGTCTATAATAAATAGAAATGCACAAACACTAGACAAACAACATTAGTGGTAAATTATTTGTTAAACATCATCAAAACAAGAAGGCCAACAAGGGACACTTCAGCCTTTGCCTATTCCGGAGTGGAAGTGGGTGGATATTTCTATGGACTTTATAGTGGGGTTGCCGAAGTCGAAGAATGGGAATGATTCTGTGTGGGTCATAGTGGACCGATTGACGAAGTTAGCACATTTTATTCCGGTGAGGACCACTTATACAGCCGAGGCTTATGCGAGGATCTTCATTCGGGAGATAGTTCGACTTCACGGAGTTCCGGACACGATCGTGTCGGATCGAGGATCGGTTTTTTACTTCACATTTTTGGAGGAGTTTCCAGGACTCATTTGGTAGTAGGCTATCTTATAGCAGTGTATTCCACCCCCAGACGGATGGCCAGACGGAGAGGGTGAATCAGGTGTTGGAGGACATGTTACGGGCATGTGTCATTGACTTCCAAGGCAGCTGGGAGGATCATATTCCATTGGTAGAATTCGCTTATAACAACAGTTATCAGGCGACGATCGGTATGGCTCCATATGAGGCATTGTATGGGAGGCCCTGTAGATCGTCGATATGTTGGGCAGAGCCAGAGGATAGCTTGATGCTTGGACCAGAGCAAGTGAGGCAGACTACCGAGAAGGTAGCATTGATCAGGGAACGGATTCTAGCTGCTCAAAGTCGGCAGAAGAGTTATGCAGATAAGAGGCGAAGACCCTTGGAGTTTCAGGTTGGAGACTCAGTTATGCTGAAGGTGTCGCCTATGAAAGGCGTGCAGCGGTTTGGGCGACGAGGGAAGTTTGCTCCGAGATACATTGGACCATTTTAGATTTTGGAGCGTGTTGGAGTTGTGTCATACAGACTAGATCTTCCAGCATCGATGTCTAGCATACACAATGTGTTTCATGTTTCTATGCTCAAGAAATACTTGCATGATAAAGAGCAGCAACGAGTATTGGATGCACCAGAGATTGAGCTTCAGGAGGATTTGACTACTGTCGAGATTCCGGTTCGTATTCTTGCCAGAGAGGACAAGAGACTTAGAAACAAGGTAATTTCCTTGGTGAAAGTTCAGTGGAACCGAGGAGGCATTGATGAGATTTCTTGGGAGCGCGAAGAGGATTTGCGTCGCGACTACCCACACCTGTTCGAACAGGTAAATTAAAATTTTTATAATGTGTATCTTGTATGATGTTTATATCTTTAGTTATATTTACATTTAACACTATGTAGGCATCGAAAATTGCCAATGGGTCCCCGCACATAGCTCGGTGTCAACGAGCGACGATCGAACGTCACTACCCGGTTCACAAGAGCTCAAATGACGCCGGTGAGCGACTGAAGCAAACCGACGGATTACGTGAGCCGACAGAATGTCAGAATCACGAGGATACGGGTTGACCGAAAACCCCACGATCACCGCAATCGGACCAACGCCCGCGGTGCCCCGATCACCCCACGGATAATCCAACCATCGGGGCCTACAGAGCTCGCCGTCACGATTCCAACGCATCCGAAATCACTCAAATCCGAGTTCGGACGAAAAGTCAACGGCGAGTCAACAGCGGGACAACGGCACGACCCCGGGCTGAACCGGGGACACCCAAACGAGTCTCGGCCAATGGTCGAGACACCCCCCAAGGGGTGTCTCGGCCACAGCCGAGACACCCCAAGGGGGGTGTCTCTCCTCTTGGGGTGTCCATATGGCCCCTATGCTCTCTCTTATGGCTATAAATAGCCCCCTTAGCCCTCCATTTACAAGGGCTCTTGATTTTGCTCTTGATTTTGCTCTTGATTTTGCTCTTGATTTTGCTCTTGATTTTGCTCTGATTTAGCCTTGGTTTTGGGAGAAGAATTTCCGGTCTTGGGATTATCCTCGAGATCTGAAATTTCGAAGCTTAGAGCGGCGAAGCCCTGCCGGATCGAGGAGTCTCCATCGTCATTCACCCCTTTTCCTTAGTGTTGCTCCTTAGCGGTGACACTAAGAAGAGCTATTATCTCGTTTTAGCCGAGATATACGCTTATAACCTCTAGATCTTGCGCGGATCGACGAGGTTCTGCTTCTATATCCTACGCGGATAGACGAAGCTCTGCCGGATTTTCCCGGAAGGATCTTGAAGAGTCGGCGGTCCACGGACATCGACGTCCCCGTCACAGGCCAACAACCCACGCAAGCGAGACCGTACCAAACCGGGCTCTCGTGTTTATTTTCGTTTAAGTTGTAATCCCTTTGTTTTCATTTTTATTCTGTTGTAACGATCGAAGTTGTAGCAGATCATAAAGTAATGAAAACAGCAACTTTTACCGGAAACAAGCTGGCGACCACAGTGGGAGCCGCCGACCTCGCTGCCGAGATCGGAGTGACGCAACCGGCCTTCAAGATCCGGGTGAATGAAGAGATCGAATACGAATTCGATCAGAAGAAGTTCGAAGAGTACCTCTCCTCCTCCTCCTCCAGATCTGCATCTCCGCATCGGCGCAGGAAGAACCCATCTCCAAAAAGAGCTTGCGGGATCTCCAACTCCTCAATTCAAGACCCCGCCATCGCTGCCACTACACTTGCACCACACAACGGCCTTGCGTCGATCAGTGTGGTCAAGAACGTAGATCCAACCGCTACAAAGGCGATAGGTAATGCTGCTCCAATTCCATCAAAAAGAGCGCTCCAAAGGCGTCGTCAACGGCTCGCTCAACAGCTCGCCAAGGCCAAGGAATCGAAAGATGGAGTGCGCTATGCAGAGAACTTGAAGTCGAGGCAGCAGCAAGAGCAACGGCAAGCAGTCAACCTCCCCTCCAAATCAGAAGCAAACGAGTGGATCCGAGTCAAAAGGAACCGCTCCACGCTCGAGGAGCGAATCAAGAAGCGCCGCGCTCTACTTGCACATGCCCGGCTCCTCCTGAAGAAGGCAGAGGAGATGCAGCAAGGAACGGTGGTCAAAACACCGTCTACAAGCAAACTGGTGTGGGTACGCAAAACAAACCCAACACCTCAAACCAAGAAGGGCAAGATTATCGCCCAGAGTTCAACCAAATCAGAGCCTACTCCTCCCGTACCGGCACCCTCAACAGGGCCAGGTAAAAAAGGGGATCATTCAAGATCCCAGGTTCCTTTGACGAGTCGCCTCGGTCCCTTACCGGAGAACCGAGGCAGAATACCCGTCAAAGAACGGCTGGGACCATTGAAAGGTCCCCAAACTAAAATCCAGACTGGGGGTGGAATCAATCCCCCCAAGAATATTGACAAAGGGAAAGCCCCTATTACCGACCGCACTGAATTGCGAGTCGAGCTGAAAGAGCCCGTTCGATTTCTACGCTCTCAAAAGCGTAAAATTGAACGGGCCACTCTTGAAAAATCTAACCAATTTTTGCATTCCCAAAGGGAAACACACTCGTCTGAGGATGAGCGTGTTATACCGAGGGACATCCACCAGCACTCCGTAGGTTGCTCCAGCTATCAAGCTGATGAGCTGTACTACAGGGCTGGGGGTGTGGAAAAATCTCGAAAGAGGTACATGCAGGATATGGAGTCCCACTGCCCGTGTGCCAACATTATCAAGGCAGTGCTGTCCGAGTGTTGCTGTGCTCAAACCCCTACAAGAATCTCGGTGTTCGAGAGACTCTCCAAGCCGAAGCGTTTCCACAAGAAGAAATCGCTCCGCCGAGAGGATGAATACTCGAAAGTGTCAGTCAACATGACCGGCAGAGGGGGATCAACACCACGTCTCAACTTGGATCAGCTTGCCGAGGCATCCCGATGCATGACATGGTTGCGGTCGGGAACCATCAAACGAAACAATTACCCAAGAGTACACAAGGGACTTTCCCTAGAAGAAGAGGAATCCGATGCTGATTCTGATACCTGCTCCGCCGTCGCATCCGATGACACAACTTCGAGTGTGGGCCAACCTTATGAATCGCTCATGATCAGCGCCGAACAAGTGTCGAAGATACTTGAAGAGGCCCTGGCCAAGCAAAAGGAGAGCTTCAAATTTGAAATGGAGATGACCATGCAGCGAATGAGGGAGATGCACGATCAACAGATCGCGGCGATGACGGTTCACCAAGGAGAACCGAGCCAACGCAATCCAGAGGAGCATGAGCGGGAAGCGGATAATGTCAACATTCCTCCCATCAATACCAACACTGGGGGTGGTCCCTCAGAAGATAATGCAAAAGAGGACCACGCCGCCTCTCCCAGAAGCCACTCGAAGACCGAGACAAGTGAGGATAGGAAGATGAAAGACCTGGAGAGCAAAATCAACGCCTTGATGAGTGCTCAAGAAGTAAAAAGGTCTGGTATACCCTGCCCCTATCCAAGGGAGTGGGAATCGATCCCATATCCGGCAAAGTTTAATCTGATTAACTTTACGCCGTTTGATGGGAAGGGTTCCCCTACCCAGCATTTAATCTACTTCAAGTCTCATTTAGGAATCATTTCCGGAAATGAGCCCCTCATGGTGCGGTCATTCGTCGGCACTCTTCGCGGAGCTGCCTTCGATTGGTATCGCCGTCTCAAGCCTGGAAGCATCAATGGCTAGGATGACATGGAGGACATGTTCCTAACAAACTTCTTTGATGATGACACCGAGGTTTCAATCGGCACGCTGTTCGATGAAAAACAAAAGAACGGCAAGACGGTTGAAAACTTCGTGAAGAGGTTCCGGAACAAAGCTATGAACTGCAGGGATCCGGTCAGCGAGGATTTCATCCTTGAGACTTGCCATAACAACCTTACGCTCGACATCCTCGAAGCCATGGGAATGGCGCCGTCCAAAACCTGGAAGGATTTGAAGATGAGAGGAGAGCGAGCCGAACGATTCCTCAAGAGGAAGAAAGCGGAGAGAGGGCAAATTCCCAACAATACCCCGCAACCAAATTTTACCCCCAAGGGTAAAGGGAAGGCGCACGCAAATGCGGTGGTCACAAATCAAGTCTTTGAAGTACAAGCACAACCGCAACAGCCGCAGCAGCCGCAGCAGCCGCAACAGCAACAACAGAGGGCGCCTCAATAACCCAGGTGGCAACAACAGCCCCAGAAGCAAAAGGTTGGGGAGCCGAGGTTCCCAAAGGTCTACTCATTCAAAGAGGATGAAATCCCGGGTATTTTCAAATACCTCGTGGAGAACAACAAGATCAAGCTGCCGCCAATTCAGGATCAGGAAGATGCCAAGAGGGTCAACGATCCGAAATACTGCGCATTCCACCGAGCAGTGCACCATCCTACCAAGGTGTGCTACGCTCTCAAGGACAAGATTCATGCCCTGATCGATGTTGGGGTCATCACTATGAAACAGCCCAAAGAGAAGAAGGTGGGTGCGAACACCGTATCCATTAGCTTTGGATCTGTTCCCTCGAGTTGGTTCCAACACGAGTCAGTGATCAAAGCGGCGGTGAAGACAGTGAACGATGATCCACACCAGCAGCGCCAGAAAGGGCTTGTGCCACACACAGCCCCAAATGGCGAAATCTTGTGGGTTCATCCGGACTTGATCGCAGATGAACAGTGGGCCGGGACCTCTTCCACAAAGAACAAGAAGAAATCGAAGAGGAAGGGCAAATCCTGTTATGGGGCCTCTGCTATACCGGGGGTGGATGATGACAAAATTCCAACCTTCCCACTTTCTGAGGATGAGCAGGAAGCCTTTGCAACTCGAAGCGGGAACGAATATCACTTCAAGTATCCGGATGCTACTGAGCAGTTGGGTACCAAAACCCCACCTTCCAAGACTCTGGCAGAACTAGGGATTGTAGCAATTCCCCCAACGCCAGCAGCTACGGAGAGAATCCCGCAGAAGGATAAGGGAAAAGAGCCTGTACGTCAAGAAGCTCAGAACCCGAGGCCGTCTCGATTCAATAATCCAATTGGACGAGACAAACCGGGGAATGCAAGCTCTCAGCCCCATTTCGACATTATGGCGCAATTGGCCAACATCCCGGCCAGGATAACTCTATACGAGTTGCTGCGGTTGTCGAAGGATACACGGAAGGCACTACAAGAAGCCTTGAGTGATTCCGAAGCCTTCTTGACTCGGATCAAACCATCTTCCGAAGAACCGGAGTCGTCAGCTCAGCATTGCAACCTGGCGGCACATCACTTCCCCTGCATCTCTTTCACCAAAGAAGATATGCAGACAAAGAACTCAAATCATGATAGGCCCTTGTACTTCACCGGGCATATCGGCTCCAGCGTTGTCAACCGGATCCAAGTCGATCCGGGTTCCGCTGTGAGCATCATGCCATTCCGATTGATGCATCATCTTGGTATCCCGACTAGCAAATTAGCGTCCACTGGCACGACAATCTACGGATTCAACACCAGCGGGTCTAGGCCCTTGGGGAAGATCCGAATTAAGTGCCAGATCGGGGATTTGAAGTCGGAGGTCACATGCTATGTGATTGACGCGGAAACCTCCTATAATTTACTGTTGGGTCGGCCCTGGATCCACGGTAACCTTATAGTCCCGTCAACTCTGCATCAGTGCTTCAAATATGTGGGCACAGATAATGAAGTCAAGACGGTGGTCGCGGATAAGCAACCGTTCAAGGGATTGGAGAATTATTTCACCGATTCCCTTTTATACGGCACTGAATCCGATACCGAACCATCGGCCCAAGGAACGGACAGCGGAGATGAAGCTGATACCGAACCAGGGCTTGATTACGATGGCGGTTTTGTTTTAAACGACATTGTACCCATTGTAATCAATCTTGACGATGATGAATCATCGGAAGATAGTTGTAATTGGCAACTTGCCGAAGAACTATCAATAAACGATGATTTAGAGTACTCGACGGGTCTTGATGATATCACCAACGAACTCTATGCTAACCCTAATTTATATATGCCTCTTCAATCATTTTGTTTGACAAAGAAGCAGGTACACGACCCTTGTGGAACAACGCTTATCATCCCCGCAGGGATTGGGGGTGGAAAGGAGGTCGTCTACGGCAAAGGAAGAGCATCTCTGATACCCGACCACTTCATGGAAGAAGAAGACGACGATGATAAACCAGCCCGTCATCTATCCAAATACGATGCGAAAGCGCGCAACATGATGGAAAGGCACGGGTATGACTTCAAGATCGGAGAGGGTCTTTTCTTTGGTCGAGGCCCACGGGTCCCACCCCGGATGGCTTATGTACCGAAGGGAAAACCCGATGATTATTATCGCCACAAAAGAGGGCTAGGCTATGTCTCATCAGATGATGAGTGTGGCTGGCAAATCATCGACCAGATTGCTAACAAGACTAGGAAGGGATATTCTTCCGACTCTTCGGGTTGGGATTCCGACGCTAGTCTTGGTGAAGTGTTCAAGAAGCTAATGTCGAACATGACTACGGTTGATCCAACGACAATAGAAGAAGATGATGAGATGCCGACATGGGAAGACCCGTGGGTTCATCACTTAAACATGCAGTATGGCGACCGGTTCGAGCAAAGAGAGCCTCCTACCGAAGATCAAGTCGTCCAGGTGAATATGGGAACCGAGGAGAATCCAAAGCCAATATTCATCAGCGATAGCCTCTTACCTGAAGAGAAGGAAGAGTTGATTTCTCTTATCCGGGAATACATCGACGTGTTCGCCTGGAATTATGAAGACATGCCAGGTCTCGATCCAAATATAGCGGTGCATCGTCTCAACATTAAACCGGATGTCAAACCAGTCAAGCAACAACAACGACGGTTTCGTCCGCAAATGATGGAGGCAATCGAAGCTGAAGTCAAAAAGCTCGTCGATTCGGGATTCATCCGAGAGGAACAACATCCCGAATGGCTTGCCAATATTGTTCCGGTCCTGAAGAAGAACGGGAAGATCCGGATATGCATTGACTTCAGGGACCTCAATGCTGCTTGCCCAAAAGATGACTTTCCTCTCCCCATCACGGATGTTATCATCGACAACACGTGTGGGTTTGAGAGGATGTCCTTTATGGATGGTTTCTCTGGTTACAACCAGATAAAGATGCATCCAGATGATGAAAAGCACACCGCGTTCCGAACACCTCTTGGCGTATTCTGCTACACAGTCATGCCCTTCGGCTTGAAGAATGCAGGTGCTACATATCAGCGAGCTATGTCGAAGATCTTTCAGGAACATCTCCGAAAGACCGTCAAATGCTACGTGGACGATTTGGTCGTGAAAAGTCGTGATAAAAATGATCACATCAAAGACTTGAAGACCATGTTCAACTTGATGCGGGCCCATCAGTTGAAGATGAACCCTACCAAGTCTTTCCTCGGAATGTCCAGTGGCAAATTCCTGGGGTTCGTCGTCACCACCAAAGGTATTCATATTGATCCGGACAAAGTGAAGGCGATCAATGAATTGCAACCTCCGAGAAACCTCAAAGAGCTCAGAGGACTGCAAGGGCGATTGGCTTATATCCGCCGGTTTATCTCGAACCTTTCGGGGAAGTGCCAACCGTTCTCCAGGCTCACAAAGAAGGGCGTGTCATTCGTATGGGACGATGCTTGTCAAAAAGCGTTCGAGAGTATCAAAGAATATCTCTCGAAACCTCCCGTACTCGTTGCACCGAAATCGGGCAAACCGTTCTTGATTTATGTCAAAGCGACGAGCCACTCATTAAGTGCATTGCTTGCACAAGATGACGATAACGGTCACGAGCAGGCGGTATACTACTTAAGCCGAACCATGGTAGGCGCAGAATCTCGATATCCCATGATTGAGAGGGAATGCCTAGCCTTAGTGTTCGCCATCCAGAAGATGCGGCATTATTTGGTTGGACAAACCATCTACGTCATCTCCAAAGTTAACCCGGTCCGAGTGTTCATGACTCAACCGGCTTCCATGAGCTGGCGATTAGCAAAGTGGGCTTTACTCTTGTCCCAATACGATCTGCACTTCAAACAGCAGAAGTCAGTAAAAGGACAGGCCATCTGCGATCTCCTGGCATCTAATCCAACGACGGACGCCGCCGAGATATATGACGACTTACCTGATGAAACCCACGAAGTCAACGCAACTTCGCACCAACAAGTGTGGCGTTTGTACTTCGACGGCGCTTCACGAGCAGCTAATGTCGCAGGTACTCCTGGATGTTCTAAGGTCTCCTCCGGAGTTGGAGTTGTCTTAGTTTCCCCGGGAAAACATGTGATGCCTCGAGCCTACTCATTAACCGAGCCATGCTCGAATAATGTGGCAGAGTACAACGCACTGATTATAGGACTCAACTTTGCCAAAGAGCTGGGGGTTGAGTATCTCGAAGCTTTCGGTGATTCTCAACTAATAGTCAAGCAAGTCCAAGGGGAATATGAAGTCCGAAGTCAGGATTTGTTACCATACCACAAGATGGCGGTGGAGCTAGCGGAGTCGTTTGAAGGGTTCTTCATCGAGCACGTGCCGCGGTTGCAGAATACCTATGCAGATGCATTGGCATCTCTAGCTGTATCTCTGGCACAGCCTCCCGGGACAGAACAATTTGTCACGGTAGGAACTCACCAACTCTTAGTGCCGCTTCGCGATGAAGACGACAAGGAAGAAGAGGTTCAGGAGGCGCACACAACTCAGGCTGAGTTTGAACCCCGGGATTGGCGCTTCCTCATCATCGATTACGTCCTACACGGAATCTTGCCAGAAGACGTGAAGGAGAGAGAGTCAATCAGACGAAGAGCTCCGAGATTCTACTATAATACGGAGAATCGAACGCTATACCGCAGGGGGTATGATGGCATGTTGGCACGTTGCCTATCAACCAAAGAAGC